>CABHPP010125317.1:0-34477 GCA_902168425.1 Peromyscus attwateri | reverse complement strand
AAAGAAAGAAAGAAAGAAAGAAAGAAAGAAAGAAAGAAAGAAAGAAAAAGAAGGAAGGAAGGAAGGAAGGAAGGAAGGAAGGAAGGAAGGAAGGAAAGAGAGAGGGAGAAAGGAAATCAAAGACGAAGTCTAACCCTGTCAACAACCACCCTGAGGGTAAATTTTCAAACTTCAGTGTACCATCCTTGGCTCCTGTCCCTTTGTAGATAAGAACTGGTAAACATTTGCTGCCATACCTTACCAATTCGTCCATGTCTTAAGACTTTAAAGACTATGCATTCACTAGCTTTTTTGCTGTTTTGTTAGGAAAGTTGTTCTAGATACCCAGGCACCCAGTACAAGAAACAGAGCTATTCATTTCCTGAATTTGCAGAGAAGTCAGAGTGAATATCTACTCAATAGCAGGAGGCAGAAATCAGTGTCTGACTTCTCCCAAGGAACTTAAGAAAATATGACAGGAATTGCTTTTACATGACTGTACATACAAAAATCAGATTTCAGGCTGGCAGAGATTAGAGAGGCCCAGCCTCTGTGTGGGGCACAGCCACACTAGCTCTTCTCTACAGTCAGATTTCATTAATTCAGCAAACAGTTATAGTGCGACTGCTGAACATCTGCAGATACAGAGGTGAACAAAAGCCCCCGTCCTCATTGAATATGAACATCATAAACTGATTGTATAAATGTAAATACCGTGCAGAGACTCCTATCAATGCCTTTTCAGTGCCAACATCACACAGCTCCACTGCACAATTGGGACATGGCTATCAGTAAGTGTCATATTTCCTGGGGCCAGCTCAGCAGGTGGAAAAAAATAATAGAGTGGAAAGGTTTTATTTCTCCTTTAACAGCCAGTACTCCATGGATGATCCATTATTTTTCTTTCCCTTGAGTTAAGTCTCTCTAAATCTCTGGCCTTCTACACCGGGCATAATTGGGAGCAACAAGCCTACTTGGTCTCTATTTGCATGATGAACCCTGCTGCAGCTGGGCATGTTTGAGTTTCTTCCTTTGAAGAAAATCAAGTTTTCCTTTCTTTCTTTATAGTCTGTGTCAAATCATGCTGAGAGGTCTCACCCTTAAACCAGGGGATGGATAGGAAGTTGAATATAGTTTGTAGTCAGTTGGAAATGTCCAAATAAATTAAGTTCATTTCAGGATTTGGAGGTCTTGACCTTAATTTTAAGCTTTGACACTCAGCTTCTATCAGAATATACATGAGCAAAGACTAAATGCCACGAGGGGGTCTGCTGGCAAAGGGTGGGACTACTACCTTGCCAGAAGAACTCAGGTTAATGCAGAGACCACAAAGGAAGGAGATTCTTCTGTGTGAAGTCTATACAGAGCACATGACTGCCCGTGCTCTGTCTTCATCACTATGTAGACACCTTGGATAGACAGAGAGAGCATAAGGCAACACTAAGCATCAGTATGTGTGCCTCCAGATCCCTTGAAATGCTCTCAGAGAGGAGAAAATGTATTTGTTTATCTCTGTCTTGAAGCTTTTTGAATGCATTAACATTCAAAGGATTTTTTCAGAAGTTATGTAGCCACTTCAATTTTTTTTCCCACAATATTTCCCAAATTTCTAAAATCATTTGATAAGGGTTTTTTTTTCTTCTGTCCACATGACATCTAGAGTTCAGTGGAAATGCTTCAGAATTGTGTCATCAAGGAAACTTAGGGTCACTTGTTTTTGTTATTATAGAAACAAGAATACTATGAATGCCCTCCCTTTCCAAGCATGCTGCATTCTAAATTGTTCACTTGCTTGCTTGCGTGTCTGGGTTCTGAGATGTAATATGAGTGACTGCATTTTATAGTTGTTCATGGACTCTCTTAAGGGTCAGAATCAATCTGAAACAGATCCGTTTAGCTACCATTGATACCGGTGGCTTCCCCGAGATGGATTCTGCATAGCCTTAGCTGTGTTTTACTCCTATGTTCCAAATTAAAATCTACCCTGGCAGACTGGACTCATCATGAATCATGTGTCTGTGGTCCAACTGTGAGAAAGGCCAGAATGTGGAATATCTAGCTTCTACAGAGAGAAGGCTGTTCTGGGCCAAAACAAGAAAGTCCCCAAGTCCCAAGTAGGGAATTGTGTAGAAAGCCAAAAATAATGCCATATTTCCTCTTCTCTCAAATAGTTTTTCACCTCCCAACTTCCTTACTTCATACTAAAATATACTTTGTTCCTTCACCCCTATAGCATACATCTCTCTCTTCTACCTAGTACATATCTTGCAGCAGTATGAAACATTTCAGACATAGATCCATGTAGCTGGAAGTTTTCCTATGTCACGCCCGGTCTGCAGCTGCTCAGACCCAACTAAACACACACAGAGGCTTATATTATTTAAAACTACTTGGCCATTAGCTCAGGCTAACTACTGGCTAGCTCTTACACTTAAACTCAGCCCATTTTGGTTAATCTGTATGTCACCATGTTTTCTGTGGCTTTACTTATGTACCATTACATGCTGCTCCCTGGATGGCAGGCTGGTATCTCCTCACTCAGCCTTCCTCTTCCCAGAATTCTTATTGCCTGCTTATCCCACCTATACTTCCTGCCTGGCTACTGGCCAATCAGTGTTTTATTAAACCAGTGTACAAATGCATTATTCCACAGCAGATCCTCACACAGCTGAGTCTCTCCAGCAAGCTGAAGTAGCATGTTATTTAATAATCCAAACTCATGAAAATCTGTTGTGCTGCTACCACTGATGATGGATCAGGTTGAAAAGTTCTGATGTAAACTTCCTATGTTTCTCTGTATCCCTTTTCTACCATCTTCTCTCCCAAGTTGCCCGTCTGGACAATACTGTACACATTTGCATTCTAAAAGAAAATTATCTATGTTGGAGAGATAGCTCAGAGGTTGAGAGTGTTTGCTTCACAATCATGAGGACAAGGGTTCAGATCCTAGCACCTGTATAAAATGCTGAATGTCCCTGCAAATACCTGTAAGTAACCCCAGCTCCAAAGAGGACAGATACAAGAGGATAACTGGAGCTTGCTAGATTTTAGCCTAGCCAAGAAACTACAAGTACTGGATTCAGGGATAAGACCCTGCCTCAAAGGAATAAGTGAAGAGTGATAAATGAGAAATCAACATCTGCTCTGGTCTCTCTGTACCACACACAAGCATGTGCACCCACACATCTGTGTGCTGATATACCCACACAGATACATATACATGTAGCCAAGAATAAATGTCTGTTTAGAAGTTTTTTAAATGTTTTTCATATACTATATTTTGACCATATTCTTTCACATCTCCCAACTCTTCCCAGCTCCTCCCCATCTCCCTACCCACCCAACTTCAGATTCTTTCTCTGTATCTCAAAACAAAAACAAGTGGAAATAAAAACAAACAAAAAAACCCTACAAATCCTTCCCCAACACACACAAACACACACACACACACACACACACACACACACACACACACACACACACAGAGTCTGTTTTGTGTTGGTCGACTACTCCTGAACATGGGACCTGCCCTGGAATATGGTTGATATACCCAGTGACACTTCACTGGAGAAAAATGATTTTCCATTTTCTATCAGACATTAACTGCAAATAGCTTCTTGGGTAGGAGTATGACTTGGTGCCCACCTCTCCTTCTCAGAGTTGAGACTTTGTCTGGTTTAAACCCATGCAGGTCTTGTGCATGCTGTTATGGTCTCCGTGAGTTCATGTATATCAGTCCTATTGTGTCTGGAAGATACTGCTTCCTTGGAGTCATCCACCATTTCTAGCTCTTGTAATCATCTGCCTTCCCTTCTGCATAGTTCCCTGAGCCTTGAAGGGAAGGGTTTGATGAAGACATCCCATTGAGGACTAAGAGCTCTAAAGTCTCTCACACTGTCCAGTTGTGGGTCTCTGTGCTCATTACCATTCACTGAAAGAAGACACATCTCTGGTGAGGGTTGAGTGAGGCACTGGTCTATGGGCATAGAAATATGTCATTAGGAGTCATCTTATTGCTATGCTCCTTTAGCAGAATAATGGTAGTAGGTTTTCCCCTAGGGTCCATGATCTATCTAGTCTCAAGTTCTTAACCATTTTAACAGTGTCAGGTACAGATTCCATCTCATAGAGTAGGTGAGGATAAACAAATCTTTTAAAAATATTCTATTTATATCAATCAATAAAGATGTAAATGTATCCCCCTATCCTAACCTCTAACCAACATGAACACACAGCTACCTACACTGGTAGGCCACATTTTATCCAAAAGTTCTTGGTATTCTGAGTTAGCTCAGGAAACTTCTTAGGAAACTATTAAAGGATTGGGAAACATTCTTGTGGAGGGTCTTCTATCCAATCAGGAGAGGATTTACATGGTGGGGATTTGCCTCAGGAGAGTTCCTATAGCTGCCTAGAGAAATGCTGGTATGTTTAGAGCTCATCAGCAGAGCTAAACGTTTTTTTATTTATTTTTTAAAAACGTTTTATTCATTTTATATACCAACCACAGATCCCCCTCTCATCCTTCCTCCTGTTCCTCTCACCCCCGTCTAACCTGCCCCCCCCCCTACACCTACCTCCCATCCCCTCCTCCAAAAGGGTAAGTTCTCCCATGGGGTGGGGGGACAGCAAAACCTGGTACATTCAGTTGAGGCAGGACTCAGCCCCTCCCCTCTGCCTCAAGGGTGAACAAGGTGTCCAACCATAGGTAATGGGATCTAGAAAGCCAGCTCATGCACAGGGATAGATCCTGACCACACTGCCAGGGGCCCCTCAAACAGACCCAGCTACACAACTGTCTCCCATATGCAGAGGGTCTAGTCCAAGTCCCATGCAGGTTCCACAGCTGTCAATCTAAAGTCTGTGAGTTCCTATGACCTTAGTTCAGTTGTCTCTGTAGATTTCCCCATCATGATCTTTTTCCCCCTTGCTCATATAATCTCTCTTCCCTCTCTTTGACTGGACTCTCAGAGCTCGGCCTGGTGCTCTGTTAATGTTTAGCAGCTAAACATTAACAGAGCTTGGCGATGGAAAAAGCCTAGGATTCAGAGAAGCAAAGGTTTCAGAGGAGTGGAATGTAGTATGTGACATCACCCAGCAACCCGTCCTAGATATGATATCCACACTGGAAGGCATGGGGAATAGGGCAAAGGAGAGGCTCAGTAGCTCAGTCATGCAAAACAGTTCCAAAGGATCTGGTCAGAAGAGAAAGGCATTCTCAAGAATCTCAGGCATCTCAGGCCAGAGACCACAGATGAGCTGGAGGAATGCATAGCATTCCACACTGGCTAGTGACCCTGCCTGTCAGAACTATTGGCAGAAGCCCTGATTACGACTGTGAGAAACTGCTGCCTCCCTAGGGTGATCCCCAAAGACCAAGGGAACACTTGAGATGTACAAACAAAATTTGTGAGAGAATGCCTAGAAATATTTGAGGAGAGAAACTCCTAGAAGCAAAGGGACTGTTGTCTGTCAAAGATGAATGAGGTCTAAGCATTGATGTCTGGAGTATTACTGTAAATCCAATTCATCTTCATATCTACAAGTGAGTAGATATAGACATTTACATCACAGAGGTTGAGGAATCTTCCTCAAATTGATGCACTATTGGAGCACGCAGCAAAGGAAAGTATCAGCTCACCTGTTGTCTTAGTTAGGGTTTCTATTGCTGTGAAGAGACACTATGACCACAGCAATTCTTATAAAGGAAAACATTTCATTGGGGTGGCTTGCTTACAGTTTCAGAGGTTCAGTTCATTATCATCATGGCAGGGAGCATGGCGATGTGCAGGCAGATATGGTGCTGGCAAAGTGGCTGAGAATCCTATACCTTACAGGTAATAGGAAACGGTCTCAAAGTCACACTGAGGGAAGCTTGAGCAAAAGAGACCTCAAAGCCCGCCCCAACACAGTGACACATTTCCTCCAACAAGGCTATGCCTCCTAATAGTGTCACTCCCTTTGGGGGCCATTTCCTTTCAAACCACCACACCCAAGCACCCTGATCTCAATTCTATTATCAGGAGTATGATATTATAAAAATATACATTTGGTCTTTAGACACAAAAGTTCCTAAAAATTTCAACCTCAATGGTATTAAACATATCTTTAACGAGATAACTTGTGGCTGAGAGCTATGAATCCTTCATACTATAAGATTAACCTGCCAGGAGAGGTGTTCCCACTCCCCAGAAAGGACTCCATACCTGGCACTATACACCTGGTCAAAAGCTCACCCTGAAGGAAATAATAAGCCTGGGGGAAGGGTGAATACTATTCTTTAACTAGGGTGACGTAATATTAAACTGCCTTCTTATATTTCGTGTTCATATTCATAGATGAATGCTATTCTCAGCTTCAATCGGAGAAGTCTCTCACTCTACTGAACAGTGGTAAATGGAGAGACTTATGACTGCTTAAGGTGCTGAAAAAACGTAGCGTCCAGCCCTAAACAAGACATTTGTACCACTCCCTCTACAGCTCAAGGAACACTGCAGAAGGAAGAATGTCAGAGTCAGAAGATAGGGGAATGGCTGGGAAATGCCATCCTCTGGGCAAGACATAGCCATCGAAATCATGAACTCACAGCACCTCCAGATACCTGCTCTAGGCCTACTCAGTTGTCAGGGCTAGATGGGGAAGGGACTGAGGGAGCTCTACACACACACACACACACACACACACACACACTGAACTATTTGTTACTGATAGGTTCGAAGAGAGAAGTCATTTGGTTGTATATCCCCTGGTGACTCCACCAGGCTCCAATGGATAGTTTCAATTCAGTATCCCTCAGATGGCCCTGCTTAAACTAAATGGGTCACAAAACAAAACCAAAAGTCGTGAATTTGGGGAAGAGATTCTAGGGACATGCAGGGGGGATATTGATAGGGATGAGAGAAAGAGATGACATGGTATAGGGAGAAAGTACATTACATACATGTATGAAGTTGTCAAAGAACAAAATTAATCAACAAAAATTCTTAAGACTAGACTTACTCTTTCTTTGGTCTGCGAAACCAATTTCCATTCTTCCACCTATGGTATAACTTCTAGAAACTTACTATTGTTTTACATTCTGCTTGCTTGTTCTTATGGCTTACATCTTCATAAAATTCCTATTACAATCCATTTGAGAGGGAGTAGGCAAATCATTTTTTTCTTCTTTAAAACACAGCACTCTGGTGTTTTAATTACATCTCTTGTGACCCAACAACATTCGCAAATTTGATCTCACAAAATGCATTTGATTCTCTCTGTCTCTTTTACTGCTGAAGCTCACATATAGTGTGTTTATTGTTCCCCCATTGGCCCAGATTTCCCTTCTCATCTCCTGCAGCCCCATCTCTGTCTGAGGAACTCTCACTCTGTCACCCGCAGTTCCTTCTCTACGAGGATGTGTCCAGAATCATCTCCCTCAGCATCTCCCCACAGCACCCACCTTCCTAGATAACTATACATGCTTGTTTAGTTTTCTGTCTTACTTTCTGGACTATAAAGACACACTTACAGCTTTCTCACTGGACTTCTTCCTCCAGGGATGCCTCTGGCAAAAGGAGAAGTTTTTCACTAAGTGGGAATCTAGAGACTGTATGAGATTCTCCCCTAGAGCAATGTTCCTGACCAATAGAAGACATAATTTTAAACCATTAAAAAGTATTATTATTACTACTGTAAAAATCTTTTCCTAGATTAGTCTGTAAAGTTAGATCAGATATTAACTACCCTAGAAATTATGTATAGTGTTTTTTGTATATTCAAAGCACTTTAGCATTCATCAATTAATTTTGATAATTTACCATCATTAGCTAGCTAATTAAATTTGAAAATGAACCTCTAGAGGATAAAGACCAATTTGAAAATATTACTCCAGGCAGATGTCCATGGGCTCAGCTCCTCTTTTCTTGACCTTCCATAAAATTAGTTAGCTCTGGGATGGAACTGGGCCAACCAAGAGTCCCCTGAGTTTCTCCTCCTCCTTATGTAGTCTAGGCCCAAAGCTGTCCTTCCCAGAGCTTCCACAACAAACAGCCAGGAGAGATCCCTCTTGAGGGGTTGCATTCATCAGGATCACAACATCTTTATATTCTGCATCTCTACCACAAATGCATGCAAAATACAGAACTCCTCTGGCCCTTGCTCTTGCAACAGTGGTGGTGGTGGTGGGGGGGGTAATAAATTGGCTGTGGTTGTAAATCAAGCAAGCCTCACAGTGTTTAGAGGAGACTTAAGAAGTGGTTGCAAAGGATTTAATGTTTGTGTGTCTCCAAAGACATACACTGAAACTCTAACCCTCAATGTGATGATATCATGAAGTGCATCTTTGGGGAGGAAAATAGCTGTAGCCCCAGTAAATGGAAGGAGTATCTCCATGCAGAAGACTCCAGGGTTTGAAACCATAAAAAGTGGATGTCTAACATGTCTGACACCTGAGTCTGATGCTAAGTTTGCTACTATAGGTGTGACAAGGAGTGGGGTAAGTGTCTTAATGATTTCTTTCTGACTGTAGCTGCCAAGATTGGATAGAAGAATACAGGGAAAATCAAGAAAGAGTTATTGCCTGTATTATTCCAAAGAAGAAATTAAACTTGGGTTTGCATGAGAAATGATTAAAAAAACAATATCTCACAACCACTCTTCCCTCATTGATTGCTATGGGCCACAGGAATATATTATAAGAACTCAGCTGGTTATGGCAAAGCCACTACCTGAAGGGATCAAGGAATTCCTTCAGAGAAAGCCAAATCCAGGGAGCATTTGGTGTTATTTGTTATGAAAATCATGTGTGCCTTCATAGCTTTCCCAATTGATTTTTTTTCCTAAGAATTGCTAACAGTGTGGACTGATCACTATTTGGACATATATGTTCAAGGTATTTGGAGAACAGCCTCAGGAAAGACTTCCTTCCCTCAGGCCCATCCGTTTCTTCTCCTTTTAGTGCTGGAATCAGATATCTCCCTTAGCCAAATCCAAGGACTAACAGGAATAACAGTCCAAACCACCACATAAGAAGTCTCCTGAATCAAGGTAAATTCCACATGTAGACACCACCTAGGTCAGGTGGACCTTAAGTAACAGCTTCGCACAATTTAGCTTGGACCCTCCTTTTCTTAAAGCCTTACTAACTTTATAGACCTCTAACTCCTTACCTAACCACTTCTAGGAATAGTTAGATAACCTTCTGCGCTGACAGCTATGCACAGCCAGAACCCCAGTTCAAGCCTCCCTGTAATTATCGTCATTAGAAGCATCCAGCCAGGTCCATCCTCAGATGGAGGAAAGTACCTTATCAAAGATACCTCTGTACTCTCTAAGAATAGACTTAAGTGTCCAGACTACCTGTTTGAGAAGGCCTGGCAAATGTGCCAATTAAGCTTAACTTTCTCCTTTCCAAAGTCTTATCTCTAGTTTTAGATCCACCCTTAACAATTAACTCAGAACTAAGGGTTCCAACTTACAGGTACATCCAGCTGTGATGGAAGTTACCTAGCCAAGTTGCCTAGCGACCAAACACACTCGCCAGAAATGGTAGGAGCAGAGATAGATTGGAGAGATAAGGGTCAAAGGGATAAAAATGCAGTTTTATTTTGAGAGAAGACAAGAAGGAGAAGAGAAAAGAGAATGGAAGAACTAGAGGGGTAAGAACTGGAGATGAACTACTAGATGGGGAAGAACTAGGTTGAAGGGCTAGAAGAGAGTACTAGAGGAACAAGATGGAAGATGAGAAAGAACCAGATGGGGAAGAACAAGATGAGGAAGAACAAGATGAGAAAGAAGGAGATGGGAGAGGAGCTAAGATGGGAAAGAAGTAGATGGATGAGAACCTAGATGGGGCAGAACTAAGATGAGAGAATTAAGATAGAACTTAGAGGACAGCAGATAAATGTAGAGAGAAATCAGGCAAGAAAGGAGCTACGCATGAGAGCAGGATAGAAGCAGTGTGGAGAGAGAACTGACACAGAATACTTAAATGTATGGACTAAAGAGTTTCATGTACATAGATTCATTTCTTATCTTCAAAGATTAAATTATCAGCTAGTTGTAGATTCTTCCTGGACCCTGGGAGGGGACTATCAAGAGGCTGGACCCCCATCATCCCTGAAAATTGATTATACCTTGAAAAGTAATTACAAACAAGCAAATAAAAATTCCTGTTGTGTAGAAGTCATCCAGTCCATAATGCTTCTTACAGAAATTCAAACTAAGACAGTTGCTTTTTCAAGGCATCAGGAAGAATGCACACTGTGGAACAGATGAAGGCCCCTCACAGAGCTCTGCTTGGGGAACTAAGGCTGTCAGTAATACAAGTCTACCTCTTAGATTTATTTCTCTTTGATACATCAGAACCATGACCTTTCCCCTGAAATCCGTAGGGCGCCCCACAGCTCAATGCAAAGGAAAGTGGAGTTATCTAGTACATGTTGCAGCTACATAGGTACCGGAATGCTAGAAATACTTTCATGGAATGTTGGCCCTGGGAACAACTTGATAAACTCCCATTTGTTTATCAAAAAATGTTACTTTCGTATTCCATCAAGAAACTCTTTACCCTGAATTATAACCTGTCTTGCTTTTCCATATGTGCTCTTAAGGAAAGGGGGAAACAAATCTCACTCAGGATGTAGTGATGTTCCTGGAAGCATGGGAAGATTGCAGTGTTCTCGCTGCTCATGGAGCCTGATGATGGCACTACCCCTGACATAGCACATAATATTAACAAATATAACAGGGATGGTGACATTTGCAGGAGCGTCGTCATGATCTGTGTTAGGACTTCACCTTGTGAAATGGACATTTTATTATCTCCACTTTTATAAGAAAGTGGGCTCTTAGAGATGAATAATATTCCTAAGGCCACAGGGCTAGCTGGTACTACAGTTGAGACTCCGGCTCTGGTTATTTGATGCTGGTGTGACAGAAGGAATTCCGGTCACTCTGTGTCACTGAAATGTTTCTAAATGAAATCCTAGATAAAGGTTCAGAGGAATAGCTCCATTGACCCTCAATGACATCATCATGGTTGAGGTTCTTTCTCCTTTCCTTCTCTCCTACTCTTGTGTCATATGTCATTCCTGATTCCAAGATGTTACTACTGTTTCAAGCCTCAGTTCGCCTGTAGTTGACAAAGACTAGTGGGAGAAAGGGTATTTATCTGTGTCACGTATATGCTGTAAAAGTAACAGCAACTTCACCTTCTGTCCTATAAGCCACAGTTAACCATGAACTCTCATCTCAGCAGTTACTGGCAGGTCTTAATTTGTTTAGCCCAATCAAGATTCAGTGTGGGAGCCCGTTCTCGGGTTCCTCGTGGCTTTACCCAGCAGGTCCGAATAGAGGATGATTAGGACCACGGGCCTGAGTGCAGGTGTCTGAGATGGTCTGTACTTGGCTGTGCTGGGGAAGGAGGTCATTTGCTCCACCCCTTGGTGTCTCTATAAAAACCCTGGGGCAGAGACAGTCGGGACCCGTTGGAATAGATTCCAGGCCCTCTCGAGACTATCCTTTAATTTCTATCTGTTTATCTCCACAAGATTCTCCGCAATAAATCCTTCTATCTAATATTTCCCGCTGCTCACACTCAAGAAAACTCTGGGAAGCTGTGGGGTTGGTGGGTAAACGCCCCACAATTCAGTGTGCAAGATAAAGTCCCCCAAAGGACCCAGTCCCTGATAAGAAAAAAAAAAAAAAACCATGGATTCCAAGAAGAAGGAAAATAGAACCCACCACAAAAGAAAGGATAAATGTGCTAGAAATAGCAGCGACTGTCACCACAGCCAATTCAGCAGGCCATTTATTTTCTAAGCATCTTACTATGAAATAATGAAGCAAAGCATCTAATAATTATACAACCAGATATGAAAAGTGTGAGGAAAAGGTCATGGTTCAATATGATTAAATGTATGTGGTCTTAGGGACATAACGCTAGAACAGGGGCTCCAGTGACTAAGAACAGAGAGAACTGAGTTCTTATCTCACCTCCAACACTAACTCACTGGGTGATCTCAGCCCACTTGACATTGATTTCTCTCTTACCACATCGAACAGTGATGCTCGTCACAGTTTTTTCTTAATATCAGATGGCTTGCTAAGTAGATATTGGCACGAAACTGAAATCAGTGTTCCATTGAATAAATGGGTCCACTATTGGTTTTGAAGGTTACCTGAGTGCTCATCTTGCTGCCCCCCCCCAACATTTCTTTTCTTTCTCCAGTTTTCATATGTACCTGCTACCTGTATTGTGCATCACCTACACTCTGTGCCTAATCCTAAACTCAACACGAAGGTGTCTCTCGGTAGATCTCTTCAGAAATAATTGTAACTGAGACACATGAGCCCATTGCCCATGTTTGCATTTTAAATGTAAACGGTGAAGGGGTGCTGTGGGACACAGTGACAGCGTGTCCTCCAAATGAAGCCAGGGATAGCTAAGGAAACTTAAAGAGGGCTAACAGTGCATTGGCCCCTTTTCTTCCCTTGTAGTATATGGAATGCTTAAGTGCAGCTGCTCTCACGGGGTCCCTGGTCATCTCCCCCCACCCCTGAGTCTCCCTCTCCCTGGACACATTCTTTGGACTAAGATTTGCTCCCTTACATTTCTTACTCAGTGTGTCACTGCTAGATTTGTTTTACTAAATGCCCAATGTCTGTTAATTTTTTTTCTTAATCACTACAAAGCTCTTGGAATTGCTTTACCTTTGTTCTTATAGCACAGTGTTTTAACTGCTTCTCTATGAAACAAAATACAATTGAAATGGAAGAGATGCAGAAATCATCTAGATATTACTACTCAAAGTGTGTAGCATAGTGTGGATATGAAGTGTCCTAGAAAACTGTCCATGTGTTAAAGGCCTTGTCCCCAGATGGTGGTGCTAGTGAAAGGTGATTGGGACATGAAGATGCTGACTTCTGTGAGTTTACACACTGAGGAGTTCATAGCTGAAGGGGCCATTAGGAAGTGGCACCTAGATGGAGGAGATCCCTGGGGTCACACTCTGGAAGGCTTTAACTTGTTTCTTGTGCTTTCCTAACTCCCTGTTTCCTGTCCACTGTGAGCTGAGCTGCCCTGCTCCATCACACACTCCCACTATGATGCTCAGCCTCACCATTGGCTCAGAAGCAATGTAGCCACATAACCATGAATTAAAACCTCTGAAACTATGAGCTAAGATAAATCTCCACTCCTTCTCACAGCAATATAGAGTAACTAACACAATATGATTGGCAGATTAGTAACACTGGCATAACCTTAAAGGCTTATTAGAAATATGCCTCTTAGAGCTGGGGAGATGGTTCAGTGGTTAAGAGCACTGGATGCTCTTCCAGAGGACCTGGGTTCAATTCTCAGCACCCATATGGCAGCTCACGATTATCTGTAACTCCAGAATCCAACACTCTCACACAGATATACATACAGAAAAAACACCAGTAAAACAGAAATAAACAATTAAAAAAACAGAAAGAAATATGCCTCTTAAGTTAGCCCTAGATCCACTGTGGAAGCCCAAATTACTCAGTCAGAGAATCTAAGCTTGCTTTACCCAGCAGGGCTGCATAAGGGGATGATTTGAACACAGGCATGGTTACTGGGTGTTTGGAAGGGTCTGCACTTGGCTGTGCTGTACACATTGATCTAGCAAGGGGTGGGGGTCTTTTACCCTGCCCCTTGTCATTGCTATAAAAAGCCCTTTTGAATAAATGGAAAAGGCCATTGGGTAGTGATCCAGGCCCTCCCGGAGCTATCCTGTGTTTCTGTCTTTCATCTTGTCAACTCGTCTCTCTATCTTCTATTTTCTTATCCCTTTCTCATAAGAACCCTTCAAAAGGTGGGAGCTGGCCTCCCACAATCCACTAAATGAAAATCCATATTTCAACAAAACCCTAGGGTGATGCAGATGCATTTTAAAATTTGAAAGTAGATGCTATAGAAATACCACCTCATTTTACAGAGAAGTAAAATTCACTTCTCTACAGTGAGTGAGATGGACTAGACCCCAGGTCTCTTGATTACTTAATTCTGTACAACTTTAGCTCCTCAATATTCTTGATTCATTTTTATGCCTAACTAATTTGTCAAGCTTTCACTTCCATGTAAATGGGTAGACAGGAACACAAAGAATGCCAGTATTTGGTTTTCACATTCACTTGTCTTAGCTACTGTGATATTTCTTTTCTTTTTTTAAAACTATGGTCTCATTGCATAGCCCAGGCTAGTCTCAAACTTGTGATTCTCTTGTCTTGGTTTCCCAAACACTAGGTTTTAGAGGTATACTCTACTATGCCCAGCTCAATCTATCAACATAGCTTCATATTTTTCTGCAGCCTTAATCCCTTTCATGCCTTGATTAAATTTTCTCACTAGGACCTACAAGTAATGAATTCAGTAGAGCTTGTCTTTAGTGTCTCATTTTCCTCTCCCATTTCCCTTTTAAGATGCCCTTGGCTAATTATTAATCAGTCTCTCTTTGTATTGGTATTTTATTCAGAATAAATGAATGGAGTGAAAATAGTCCAAACTTATTTTAGTTCTTGGCTAAAATATTGAGATTTAAATTACAATTGCTTCACAAGTTGGAGAGTTTGATAATCAGTTTTAGAACCTATGGACCTCATAAATGAAGGATATAGGAGATTATTACCTATGACTCATCTTTTGACTGATTTTGAATACTTTTATATGATCATAACTTCCTTCATTCAAAGACAAAATAATTTTTGGACAAAATACATCATGTTTTCACCTTTGAAATTTCCAATGCTTCTTGAGAGAAATGAGGTAAAGAAAGTGTAGGAAGAGAGAAATAGCTCTTTCAGACTCCCACCAGCCCCACTCCCTGCCCCATTGCTCCATTCTGAAGTCCACAGCCCTTTATATCTTGGATGCTGTTCTTCTACCCATTGTCTCTACCTATGAAGTCCCCATTACCATTTTTTTTCTAATTCTTTTACCCTATAGCTAAGAGAACCTGGCCTAGGAGCCCCAACATCTACAACAGTACATTCTTGGGCATTTCCACTTCAATGTCCCAAAAGTAGGGAGAAAGGAGATGGACAGCTCACAGTGACACTCTGTCAGGCCACCTGACAAAGCACACATGGAAACATCAACAGGTGACTCTGAGGCCCTCTCTGATCTGGAAAGACATGGTCGTGATTCATGTGTCTGCAGCAAATAAGGGGAAGAAACCTCTATCCTTGGTTAGCAAGTGTTCCTGTCCTCACACTGTCATTTCCAGTTTAAAATTACTCCTTCACTTCATGCACAGCCTACATTTGAAAGTTTCTGAAACAAGCAAAACCCCTGATATTTTTTTCCACTACTACTCCATCCATCTCTGGTTGCTCTGAGAAATTTTCATGATTGGGAAAAAGAGAAGACATATCCAAGAAGTCAGGAAACACTTAAAACTTACTTCTCAGGGACAAATTCTCCCTTTCCTAATAAACAGATAAGTAGAAATTTGCTTCTAATGTAGCCTGAAGTCATTAACAAACAAAAGCCCATCTTTCCCATGTATTTCCCACTTCTCTATTTGAAATTCTGCAGCTAATTTACTGGTAAAAGATTCCTCCTCTTTCTTGTTTCAGGGAGGATGGGGAGGGGCATGAGACCATGCACACGAATCCAGGTACTCCACTTTGCCAAGAACTAAACTTACTCTCAGTTTTTCACAAGTGTTTAGAAGTATAGAGAAGGTCCTAGTTGTGAGCTGAGAGTTCTAAGGTTATATGTGGTAAAGGGAAGTAGCATAGAGGTAGGGACATCTCCAGACTAGACAAGACTCTATCCTTATGCAGAACCCTTGAAGTCCAAGAAGAAGCGAAGTTCACAGTGACTCCTTTGTCTCACAGTCTTCTGCAGATCCAAACATTTCTTTCTCTTGATGAGTGATCACTTCTCATCCAGCAGCCATGGGTAATTAGAGAGGCAGAATGAGTAATATAGGGAGAAAAAAGACAGCCAGAACAACATTCATGGTGGCCTGAAAAATAAATAGAACAACTTGTTCTATTTATTTGCACATTTGGTTTTCTGCAAATAACTTCAGAATCACAAATTGCTTGCACTATCTCCTCTGTGTGGATATGTGAAGAAATCTGTCTAGGCTCCCATGACAATGTCGACACAGCCTTCACCTCAAAGAGGATAAAAGATAGTTTATTCTTAAGCCAGAGACATGCCCATGGCCTGGAAGTACAGATTCACATTATCTTAAATTTCATGTCCAACTTATTAATAGTTTCATCAAGTTTCTAACATAAGAGAAAAAGAACAAAATCAAGATACCTTTCAAATACATCAGTGGAAACATCAGATAACTAGGTTCCTGAAGACCAGTCATGGGCTTTGGATGCTCTCTGACTGCCTTCTTAGCCTTTTGGTTGGTAGAAGCTGTGTTCGTGCATTCCAAAGGATTTGCCCAATAGTTATAAAGATGTTAGCTTACATACAGAGGAGGAGAGTAAACAACTGTTACGGGAACCAAAGGTGACCAAAGGAATCTGACTTTTGACATGCAACATTCCAAACTCTCCACAATCACCAGAGTTCTAGTCATGTAACCAGCCTTACAAAAGGTTCAGTGTGAGGTATGGTTCTTACCAGAAACTTCCATTCACACCAGAAAAGTGACAAAAACAAATGTGAAGGATGGCAGGATGGGAAATACAGTATCAGAGTATTAGAGCTTTGTAGGCATAAGTCACAGGCAAGATTCAAACTTTAAGGAGGCCGAATTTGCAGATGACTCTAGGATCCTGAATGTAGCATGAATCTTAAAGAGTCTTATTAATAAAATCAAACCTGAGGCCAGTTATTGGGGTGAATGCTGGAAGATCAGAGAAGCAGAACAAGCCACAGCTACCTCACCTTGCCAATTCCTCAGCTGATCCTGTTTCCTCAGACTGCAAGCTTCTGAGTCCTCATCCGAATGGCTGTCAGCTAAACTGTTGCTCAAAAGCCTAAAAGCTTAACCAGCCAAATACTTCTAGTTTCTGGTTTTCATGCCTTATATATCTTTCTGCTTTCTGCCATCACTCCCTGGGATTAAAGGCTCACTTCTTGGGATTAAAGGCATGTGTCACCATGCCTGGCTGTTTTCAATGTGGCCTTGAACTCACAGAGATCCAGAGGGATTTCTGCCTCTGGAATGCTAGGATTAAAGGCGTGTACTACCACTGCCTATCCTCTATGTTTAATATTGTAGCTGTTCTGTGACCCAAGATAAGTTTATTAGGGTGCACAATATTTTGGGGAACACAATATCACCACACCTGAATGCCCTTGAGAAAATGTTTATCTATCCATTAATTCATTTGATGGATATTAAAGAGAGATTAGTGAAGGTTCAGTGGTTAAGAGTTTACTTATTGCTCTTGCAGATTTGAGATCTGTTCCCACATCACACAGCTCAGAACCCCCTATAACTTCAGTTCCAGAAGAACCAATGGTCTCTACTAGCCTCCTCAGGCACAAGCACTCAAGGACACACACACACACACACACACACACACACACAAGTGCACACATCTCTACTGTGGCCTAATAACTGGCAGCCAGATAGTAATAAGACATCTCTCAAAAGACAGAATTATGATAGAATTAAGAAATGGCATTCAACTTGGAGAATTAGATTGACTAAGTAGTGTGCATATGTGTGGTTATATGTTGATAAATGAATTATATGGAATGCATAGGAAGCAAAAGAAACTACTTTTTGTGAAGAACACACTGTGAGACCAGGTTATAGCAGACGAACTTAGATAAGCAAGCAGGATATCTTCCTTCATTGTATGTTGCTGTACTGAATGCCACAAAGTCGATCATTTATAAAGAATAGAGGTTTATTTAGTTCATGGTTCTTCACTTAGTCTCAGCTAGATGGCCAATGATATTCTGAAGGCTGAGAATCTCTCTTGCATGGTGCTAGAATTTGTTTTGTATCTGGCTAGGACTTTCTTGCTGTATTATAACACGGTAAAGGCATTGGATAGTGAGACAGAGAGGAAGTCAGCCACAAAGTACTGATTTTTATGGGAGAGCCACTCCCACAATAACTCATTAATCTACTAATTAATCAATGAAGGAAGACAAATACCTCTTGGCTCAACTAATTCCCAATGGTTCCACCTCCAAATACTAGCAATATGAATTTGAGGATTACGCTTCTAACATATGAATTCTGTGAAACAAAGGTTCAGACCAGAAGAAAAGGGTTGTTGCTGGTGAAAACTCTTATGCCATACTAGTATACACTCACTCACTCTGTAAAGAAACCTGGGAAGACGCTGACATAATTCAGTCAAGGAAATCATCATCATCAAACCTGGTTGTGAGGAAGCAGCACTCCATTGTTTTCTCCATTGCGGAGCATGCATTGGAGACATTTGAAAATGGAAATAGAGAACGTAACAATAAGTTATTATGTGGTTAAGAGACAAGACAAATAAGGGGGATAACACTGGAGAGGCAGCTTTTGAAATGAAGAGATGGAAATAGAACTGAGAACTCTACACAAGGAAAAACTATCACATATGGTAGTGAATTGAAGGAAGAGATAGGAAGAAAAGTTAATATTCAGGATGGTCTTCCATCACTTAAGTGTCTTCCTTAAGAGATTAGTAGATGATGGGGCCACAAATCTAACTGAAGAAATATAAGGAAGAAAAATTGGGAAAAAGATGAGGAAGCTGTGCTATGTTTAAGGAAACCAAGTGGCTTCCTGTTGTAAAGTTTTAGCATGTCACCCCACAGAGATCCTGAAAGTCAGGCCAAAGGCCTGGGATTCAGAGAGCATAATCAGAAAGGCAAGGGCAATTTAAACCAGTGAGGTGAATATTCAGAATGAGAAGCAAACTGAACCCATGGCTTAATCTTCAACAACCCCAGATTTAAGAGATGAGAAGAGCAGACAGGATATCCACCCACAAGAGAACTGAAGAAGGTAACGGAGACTGTGGTTGCTGCATGGAAGTTCACTCACTGATGATGTCAGATGATTTGCATCATATGCAGCAGAGGTACAGTAACATAAGATTTAAACATCCCAGTTGACGTAGTGGTTAAGCAATCACGGGCCAGAGAAACTAAATGGAGTAGCTTAAAAAGAAAATAAAGAGGTACAATCAGAAAGTAGGCCTGCTCAGAAAGTTTACTTGAGGAACGGAGATTTGTTGAACACTGGAAAATTTAAGCTCGTGGGAAGCTTTTAACACTGGAGGCAAGCTGAGCACATTCACAGACTTAAAGGAGGAGAGGGAGAAAACACAGAATGGAGAGGGGTCAATATTCAACAAGCTCCAGGAAGGTAGGAAGCAATAAGATCTAGAGCAGAGCTGAAAGAAGAGGGAGTCCATGGGGAGGTCTAGAGGAAAGCTTGCTGCAACATTGAAGATGCTTTTTGTCATAGCAACATAAAATGTATTACAAAGAAGTTAAACAATAAGGAGACTGTGTCATCTAATACATCAAGAAGTCAAATAGCGAAATGGTTATAGTAATCCAATGGCTTAGGTTCATTCCATGTCTGGCATCCTCAACAAACCATCTACTCCCATCATGATGAGAAGCTCCAGTCTACACAGGACAATATTGGAAGACAGAGCAAAGAGCCATTTTTTAGGGTTCTGATTTGTCAAGGAAAAGCACTTTCTTCAAGTTCTTCAAGAGAACCTTAATTCAATGGTCAAGATTTCCTTGAAAGCCTAAGACAGGTCCTGACAAGGAAACGAAGCAGCTGTAAGTGGGCTGGAAAAATTATGATACAGCCTCTGGAGTAGGCAAGAATCTGCAAGCTACATAATCAGAGTTGTTTTACACGGGGGAGTGAAAAGATAGTGGATACGGTTGTCAGGTGAGTCACTAAAAGTGATAACCCCAGTTATTCACAAATTATAAGCAGAAAAAGAAAATATGCTTAACTTTCTTCATTACATCTTGAAATGAAAGGAACAGGGGTTGATTGTAGAGTTGAAGAAACAAACAAGAATTGAGAGTCACTGAAAGAAATAAAAGAACTAGGGCCGGGCGGTGGTGGCTCACGCCTTTAATCCCAGCACTTGGGAGGCAGAAGCAGGCGGATCTCTGTGAGTTCAAGGCCAGCCTGGTCTCCAAAGTGAGTTCCAGGAAAGGCACAAAGCTACACAGAGAAACCCTGTTTCGAAAAAACCAAAAAAAAAAGAAAAAGAAATAAAAGAACTGCCAGAGATGGGCATGGTGGTCCATGCACTTGGGATAGCAGAAGCAAAACAATCTCATGAGTTTGAGACCAGAACAGGCTTTAAAAACTGTTGGCGAGCATAAGAATCAAGCTAAGATGGGGAACCATACACTTCTCCCCATGCCAATCTGTAGAATCTGTTTTCCTAGGGCAGTCCTATATTCAGGCAAAGGAACAAAGATGAAGAAGAACAGCACCATCATTCTAGAAGGGACCTTCACCATGAAGTGAGACAGGTGATTAGAGACTCAGAGGCACTTATAAAAGAGTGTCAGATCTCTGCACAACCCCTGGGCTCTAGGTTAAAGTCATAATGGTGCTGATAAAGCATGAGAAAAAGGAGTGATCAAGAGTCAGGAGGTCAAGGGAGCCAAGTGTTGTGAGAGATGTAGAGTAAAGACAGAAAATTGTCATCAGAGACCAGGACGCTGGAGCAATGTCCTATCGGGGGCTGAATGAAGGCGACAGAAATGAAGGACACTGCCCAGGAATTTGAAGACCAGGTTATTGGACTGTGTATCTGACAAATGCTAAGAAATCCTAGTATCGCGTCTGAAATAAAAGATGATGACTGACATTGGTGATCTCAAAATCAACAAGGAACGGAGGGAAATAAGCAGGCAATGGGCAGAGGTCTGTGACCAGAAGGAAAACACATGGTATAAGTGAGCGGTGTGGCTTGGAGGGACAAAGAGCTTTGCCATGAGGGTTGTTGAAGGTCTGGAAGTGGTGTCACCTGGAGCATGGAAGAATGGTCAAGGAAGTTAGTGAGGACAGCAGAGGAGGGGGAGACTTTCAGATCTCAATGAAGAAAAAGGAATTGAGAACTTTCTGCTCTCTGGGGGCACACATGACTGGGTATCACCAACTCACTTACTGACACCCCCCCCCAAGGGATTCTCAACACATTTGACAAGGACAGATGATAGCCTGTCTCCAACTCAGAGCTTGCTTCTATACTGATAAGTCTTTCAACTACCTAGGGAGGGCTTTCAAAGTGACCATGACTTCCACGCTTGATAAAACATTAACAATGTCATTACTAATGCAAAGAAAGTGTCTTATGCCAGAGCAAATAAAAATAAAGGTGTGAGTTCAGATATGAGGTCATGTGGCTCTGAGCAGGAATTTACGCTTCTGCTCAGCTGGCTCCTGCTCGCCCACTCACCCGGACCTGGCTGTCTCTCATTTGCATTTTCGCTTTCTTTTCTCATTATGGTCACTATTTACTTGAGAGATGATAGACCCTCGGCTGAGGGTGGAGTACAATTAGCATATAAACAGCTTTTTAAAAGAGAACTGAGACAGGAAAAGACTTTACGGCCAGCTAATGCCTAGAGACTTGACCCCAAAATAATCAAGGAAAAGAACATTTGGGCAATCCTTAGCCAGTCCTAAGATTATCCCTCCTTTGCTTTGACTAACCTAAGGTGTGTCATCATTTAATTTGGCTGCAAGCTGCCACCAGCTTGACTTTAATACTCTAAGCAAACTCTTAGAACCAAATACACCATCCTTGAAGGCAATGTGGTGTAGTGAGAAAGTAAAGACCTTAAGTCTTAGTGCGGCAAATCTGAGCTCCAAAACTAATTGCCACGGTAAGCTTAATTTCCCTTGACAAGTTGTGTGAACTCTGAATAATAACAGTAGACCTCAACATTTACAGGAAGCTGTAAATGAGTTGATTTCTTTAGTCACATCTCCAGAAAAGCCCCAATTCTACCAACTTCCTGGGGTCAGCTTTCCCCAGTGGAATAATTGGAGCCCTACCTAACCTAACATACTACATTAAAATGGGACTTTGTTTTAGATTTTTTATTTTATTTTATGTGTATGAATGTGCTGCCTGAATGGATGTATGTGTACTATGTGTGTGCCTGGTGCCTGCAGAGGTCCAAAGAGGGTGTTGGATCTCCTGGAACTGAGTTATGATTGGTTCTGAGCCACTACGTGAGTGCTGGGAACTGTACTCAGGTCCTCTGCAAGAGCAACGAGTGCTTTTAACCGTGAGCCATCTCTCCAGCCTCCCAACAAGTTGCGTTCCTAAGGTAGGTTCAAATGTTCTTCAAGTTCCTGTGGTCCTCTCACATCTTGGCTCCTTTTTCCTTCTTCCTCCTGAGATGCCATCTTCCATCTTCCACTGAAGGTTCAATCCTGCCCCCTTCTAATTAGGCCTCCATGTAGCACCAACATAAAACCTTTTCCTAAAGGATTGGTGACAGCAGAAGAAGGAAACAGACTGCCATTTCCTGCCACACAAAGAACATCTGGCCTTCCTCTTTCAGATCCTAGCCCAGGCTGCTGTGTACCTAGTATTACACCTTCTCCCTGTACGCCTTCTCTCATCCTCCATCATTTCTAAGCTCCGGGGCTAAAGAACATGCTTTTTTTATCACTTCATTATACAGGACACTTTCAGAGCCCTTTGTCTGTCCTGGGTTTTACCTTCAACAACCGTTAAAGGCCCTTTCATTTGAGTTTCTAGTGTGGATTCGACCCTTAACGATACAAAATGTCTTTTGAACACTGAATTTTTCCATCACCTTTCCAATATCACATTTTTCTTCAGGTATCCCTCTCCACTGTAAGTTACTCTCCCCTTGACCCTGGCACACTCCCGGGTCATATGAGCTGGGATTTCACTGTCTGCTCAAACAGGAGTCCCTTGGAACCCTCACAGCAACATTGTGGATTATATATTACTATCACCAGTGCTGAAGGCTAGCCTGAGGAACTGAAATCATTTGCCCGGTGTCACAAAGGTCAAGTTGTAGTGTCAAGATTAGAACTCAGGGCTTGGTCTAGGACCCTCTCAGAAGCCAGCTTCCATGCAGAAAGTCTAGCTACCTTGAGGCCACCATGCTGTGAGGAAGCTCAGTTAGCTCCATGGAACTGGAATGCTCTGCAGAAGCCATCAAGGAACCAGGCCTGTGAGGGAAGCCTTAGCTGTCTCAGCCTATTGTAGGTACCCACTGACTGTGGATGAGAGGATGAGCCCAGCCCATATCACAGGGAAGAGAACCATCTGGCCAAACTCTGCTAGGATTGCTAACTGTTCCTATTTTTAAATCTAAAAAGTTAGAGGCCTTGGGGGGAATCTCCCTGAAGGAGATGGATCATTTGGACACCAGGTGATTTTTTTCAGCAACAAATTATTCCTGAAGAATTTACCTTAACTGTGGCAACAAATTACCTAGCCCTTGGAGGAGGGGCAGAAGGAACATTCAAAGGTAGAAAAGATTCTGGCCATGAATAGTCCAGATCATGACTTTCAAAAGCAATAAATTAAAAATAATGTACCTTGTGTCTCTTAATCCATGCATGCGTATATGTATATGTGTATTTATGTGGCATGTATATATGTGTGTGTTTATGTGTGTATATGTGTGTGTTGCATGAATTTATAAATGGTCTTATAATAAAAAAAAAAAAACCCAGAGCCTGATATTGGGGTAAATGCTGAACGATCAGAGAGACAAAAGAACAAGCCACAGCCACTTCTTACCTCTAGGACCCTCAGCCTGAAAAGCCTCTAGTTCCTGTGTCTTCCTACCTTATATGCCTTTCTCTGCCCAGCCATATCACTTCCTGTCTCAACCTCTCTAGTGCTGGGATTAAAGGCATGTGATTCCCAAGTACTGGGGTAAAGGTGTGTGCCACCACTGCCTGGCTCTGTTTCTGTTTCTCTCCTAGACTGAGTCAATCTCATGTAGTCCAGGGTGGCTTTGAACTCACAGAGATCCAGACGGATCTCTGCCTCCCAAGTGCTAGGATTAAAGGTGTGTACCACCACTGCCTGGCATCTATGTTTAATCTAGTGGCTTGTTCTGTTCTCTGATATTCAGGCAAATTTTATTGGGGTACACAATATATCACCACATGTGTGTAGGTGTGTGTGTATGTGTGTGTATATGTATGTGTGTATTTACATATATGTGTATGTGTGTTTTGTGTGTGTGTGTGTGTGTGTGTGTGTGTGTGTGTGTGTGTACATATACCTAATGTCTTCTCTACAGATAATGCTAGAAACTTCAGGAGGTAGCCAAGAAATATCCTGGAAAGATCCAGCACAAAAAGCAATTTTTCTTATTATGTTCCATCTCCATAAATTTGGGAAACGACCTCATATTCATTCACTTGTTCATTCATGCATGCATACAAAATGCATCTGTTGCATTTGAAAACACCTTGATAGGTGCTGATGCTATGAAGAGACAGCATGCAAAGAAACAACTCAACAAAGTATAAAATTTGGGGTGAGGAGTGATGACACTTATCCATAATCCCTGGGAAGTTGGGCCAAGAGGATTGAGAGTTCAAAGCCAGCCTCACAAGATAGTGAGAAAGAGTCTCCAAAAATAATGTATAAAATGTTTAGTGTAATAGAACTTAGAGCAAGATTCAGGGATAAAGTATGACGGGGAGGGGAGGGCAGAAAGCAGTGTCTATTTCTTAAGTGCTTTCTAAAATTGTAGGTTTTGAAAAAAGACTCAGATGAATTTGTGAAGAAATGGAGGAGAGACATTCCAGACAGAGGGGAGAGCTTGTGTGAAGATCCTGAGGAAGAAGCAGGCCATTTGAAGAAGACCAAGAATTGCAGTGTAGTTGGAGTGGAGAGGGGAGGGTAAAATTGGGGACACACACAGGGGTCAGGGCAGAGGCCTCAGATTCACAGAAGGGAGCGTGGACTTTGCTGTGGGGTGCTGTCAGAAGGCATTGGAATACTGTGAGCAACTGGCTCTGGATGCTGTATGAGGATGAGACTCTCTAAAGGAGAAAGGGTGGAAGCAGAGAAAAATAGTTGAGAGGTGATTGCAATTGTCCAGATGAATGATGCTAGTAACCTGGGCCCGGGTGGCAAGAAGTGGTAAGCTGAAAGATGTATTTGAAAGGAAAATATCTCAACTGCATACACAAAATCATTATTCAGATCCAGTCCTCACCTCTGAGATTTGGAAGCATTTCACTTTTTAAATGGATGATTCAAAGAGCTAAGCTGGGGTCTTCACCAATGCCCTGTGAGGCAATGTTTGGCATTTCAAATCTGCCTCTCATTTCTCCACCCAGATGGACAGACCCAATAACTTTAGTCATCCAAACAGTTCTCCACAGGGTTTGTCCATCTCGCCGTCTTACAGAAGGTCCTGATTTTCTGCCCTGTTCCTTGAAAAACAATGTGATCAAGCTTTTTGTAAGCTGACACGTAGTACTTTCTATGAAGATATAGTTTCTAAAGACCAAAAACTAGAACCAGCTCATGAAAAAAACCAGACTCTCCTGGGGAGGAAATAACATAGGTTCCTATACATTTTCTCCCAATATTTAAACTAAGGAACGTGTGTTAGGTGGCTTGAACAAGAATGCCCCCATAAGCTCATATATTTGAATGCTTTGTCCTCATAACTGTTTGAGAATGATTAGGAGGTGGATCACTGAGGGTAGGCTTTGAGGTTTCACAAAACCCATGTCAGCTCTCTGCTTTGTGCTTATGGATGGAGATGTAAGCTCTCAGCTACTGCTCAAGCACCATGGCTGCCTGCTGCCATGCTCCCACCATGATGGTCATGGCCTCTAACCTTCTGGAACTGTGTGCCCCAAGTTACATGGGGTTTTTATAAGTTGCTTTGGCATGGTGTTTTGTCCTGGCTATCAAAAAAGTAACTAAGACATATTAGTTACTTTTCTTGGTGCTGTGACCAAAGACCTTCCAAAAAACAATTAAAGGAAAGAAAGGTTTATTTTGTCTAACAGTTCATGGCATACAGTCCATATTGAAAGGTAAGGCATGTCAGTGGAACCAGCTCTTGTCCATGGTAGTAGGAGGTCACTTACTCACATCTTGATGGATCAGTAATCAAAGAAGGGGAACATGGATATTCAGCTGTCCCCACCCTTTATTAAGACTAGGATTCCAGCCCAGGAGATTGGCACCACCCACTTAGAGGACAGGTCTTCCTCCCTCAATTAATCCTCTCTGGAAACACCCTCACAGACATGCTCAAAGGTGTGATTCCTTATGCTCTAGAGGTTTCTTTATCCAATAGGTTGATGAAACTAAGCATTATAGGAAATAAGATTATCCCTGGCTATATTCTGTTGCCACAGAATATTCTGAATGTACCAGCTGTGAGAAGGGCCCTGGGTCCTCACTGGAGCTGGAGATTTGC
The DNA here is from genome assembly GCA_902168425.1 of Peromyscus attwateri. Taxonomy (NCBI): domain Eukaryota; kingdom Metazoa; phylum Chordata; class Mammalia; order Rodentia; family Cricetidae; genus Peromyscus; species Peromyscus attwateri. The sequence continues at coordinate 8,115 of CABHPP010125317.1, read as the reverse complement.
ACAGCTGGACCAGATAGCTCATGGAGGAAGCAGCAATGGCCTCCCAGTACAGCCACAAGAACCACAGCAGTGTTCAGGAAACAATCGAGAATCAATGTGTGAACAGAGAAAGCTGTCCCTTTGGAGCCCGAGTCTGCTGTTTAAGGGACGTGAAGACCGTCTAGACCTGAGAAGTGACAGCATGTGTCCACTAGAGAAACGAATACCCTGAACTGATCAGACCCTCCTTTGTCACCTGCTGTGTTAGAGGTCTGGCTCCCTTTGGACTGAGCCCTACTGGTCCTGGTCTGATGGAAGATGAAAGGGCCTTGGGAAAAATTCTGAACTTCTAGAAATGAATACAGACAGGAATCCTAACACCCCGGTGAAACACAAAGCACTTTGCATTTGGCAGTGGGTGCAGCCTGGTGTGCTGTCTAGAGTGGCACTTGCTTGACGAGTCAGAGAGAAAGAATCCCTTCCATGCATCCAAAAGACAGTCTGCCTATCAGGCATGAAATACGTCACCAGCTGCCTTTACTGGTGGGGTAGTTGTTTTTATTTATCTATTTAATCTCATGGAATTTCAAACGTTCTATAATTTTTTACATGGAATTCCCTTTATAAAAAGTAAGAAGCACATCCATTATAAAAGGAAAGAATGTTTAGCCCTTACCCCTTACCCTGTCAAACAAGTGCCCCTGTTGGCAACCCTAGAAACCTACAGGCCATGATAAACTCTACATAGGCTGTGGCTCCTGTGATGGCAGTAGGTGGCAGGAGTCCTGGGCTAGGCAGCAGATAAAGCGGGTACTGCCTTCAGCAGGAATCTTTTAACAGCCGGCTTCCTCAGCTAGAGAGGAGCTCCCTGTCCTCTCTGACCCCAGGACCAAACAGGGTTCCCTCTGCAGGTAGGTGGTGCTGATGCGGCACTCCCGCATAGCTTGTTCTCAGGTGAGGTTCCCACATGGCTCTCTAGCCTCATACCTGTACGCTGCATACTAGCCAGAACCACATAGCAGCAGACAGTTCCTCTCTCCTGCAGTTTGTATAACACAGCCTGTGCTCCGGGGATCACCTCTTTGTCACAGGCGTTTGAGTACTGTCCTCACCGGCCAGGGCTGAATCAGCAGGCACACAGACATGAAAGCTCTGACTCTCTCTGCCTTCAACAAACCAGAGGGGAGCAGAACACAGAGGACCGTTCAACCTGATGGAGAAGTTACTGTTAAAATAGAGCTGTGTGAGTAAATGCACAATGGACTTCCTCCCTCCCTAGCCAAAATGACTTCTGCTACCTGGAATCAGGTTCTGCCTCTCCTAAGTGAATCCGCTCACATTCATTCCCAATTCCTCTTCATTGGTTCAGTCCTCATCCAGCAGTAGCCAAGACTCCTTCACAAGTGTCTGACTACCTTTCTGTCCATTATCCATGCATTGCCAGAAGGGTTTCTCAAAATCCAAGCTCCCCCTCCCTTCCTTAAAACCAACATTGTCTTCTATGCGAAGTCCTAACTCCGTAGTCTGGCATTAGAAGCCTCTCCCAAGGTAGCCATAATCCATCTTGCTCAATTGAGCTGTCTCTTTTATCTTTCTTTCCTCCTAGTCCTCAGAAAGGCCTGCAGGCATCTACTACTCAGAACACACACACACACACACACACACACACACACACACACACACACACGCACATGCACACGCACACACAAAGAGAAAAAGGGAGGGATGGGGTGAGGAAGAGAGACAGACAGAGACGAAAGAGAACATTAGAAAGGCTAGACTTATCAACACATCTCAAATAGAGTGCATTCTAGAATATCTTTTTCATAATCTCTGCTTGTCAAAATTCTATTCACTCAATATATTTAAGCTAAACCTCAAGGAGCAGCCAGAATAGAGCCTTCTGCAAACACAGATCAGAAACATTTGCTTACATCTTCTTGAATGCATTCATCTCATTGTGCTCTGCAGTCCTCTAGATAAACCTCGAGCTCCCAGAAAACAAGTGCTGCATTTTATTTCCTGTGTGCACCCGATACATGGGTTGTTGCACATGGTGGTGAATACTTGTCTGCTACTCGATTAAGAACTGTGTCTGTGTCAGCCTTGTCTTGGTTTCAATACACACACACACACACACACACACACACACACACACACACACACATTTAGGGAGCATCAGAGCTCAGAGAATTGTTCACAGCTGCTTCCATATGACTGTGAAGTACTATCTGCTCCAAAGATTGGCAACCCAATGAAAATTTGTAATTTAATTTTGTTTAGGTTACATTTTCACACTGATAATCTCTCTATATATCTATCTATTTATCTATCTATCTATCTGTCTATCTGTGTGTGCCTCTGTCTCTTTCTCTGTCTCTCTTCGCCTTCTCTCCCTCCACACATGCACATCTTTGTACAGCAGTCCCCCATATCTGCAGGGAATACCATTCCTAGACCCCTATTGATACCCAAAACTGAGAATAGTACTGAGCCCTATACATACTATGTTTTTCATATACATAAATACCCACAGTAAAGTTGCATTGCGATATCAGGCACAGGAAGATGGCATCAAAAATAACTAATCATAAAATAGATAAGCATGTTGTAATATAAGTTGGTTACAATTGATGAGTCATTTATTTGGGGAATTTTCCATCTAGAATTTTCATATATCAGTTAACTGTGGATAACTGAAACCATGAAAGGTAAACCTGTGGCTAAAGGGGACTACTGTACACCTTATAGAGCTCATTGGATACCCAAGAGTTTTAGAGACTTAGTCCTCAGTGTTAGCTTAGACCTTAGACCTAGCAGTGCTGAGGTCGTGGATCTCTAAGAAATGCACCTGATGAGTCAGATCTTAAGGTCACTGAGTGCATGCCTTCAAATGGAATTGCAAGACTATGATGTTTGAAAGAGAATGGCCCCCGTAGGCACACATATTTTAATGCTTGTTCTGCAGTTGGTAGAACAGTTTAGGAAGAATTAGGTGCTGTGGTCTTATTGGAGGAGTCACTTGGGGTGGGCTTTGAAGTTTCAAAAGCCCAAGCCATTCCCAATTATGGCTCTCTCACTCTCCTTCCTCCCACCACTCCCCCATCTCTGTCTTGATCTTATAGATCTCTCAGCTCTCACTACCACTCCAGCACCATGCCTGCCTGCCTGCTGCCATGCTCTCTGCAGAGATGGGCTTGGACTCTGACCCCTTGGAACTGTGAGCCCTCAAGTTATTTCTTTTATAATTTACCTTGGTCATGGTGTCTCACCACAGCAATAGAAAATTAACTTAGAGAAACACAAATCTTTCTCTGACTTTCTGTCCACATTGTGATGACATCTCACGTGTACACATACACCCACAAATGCAGTCCACCATGAGGTGATGTGGTTAAGAGGGAGCCCTTGTCAGAGTCTCTTTGATACCATTTGGAATTCTAACCCCACAAATTATGAGCCAAGTAATTCTCCTTTCTTTAAAATATTAGCCCGTCTCAAGTATTGTGTTACAGAAATGAAAAACTGCCCAATGACACCTCCCCTGCCTGGTAACAGTCACCCAGGCTTTTCTTCTTCCCTTTGTTTTTTCTTTTGCATTTTTATACTCTTAGTTTTATCTGGAAAAATGTCCAGCCCTGCTATCTTGAGTTAGGTAAGCTTAACCAATGCTGTGCTCATAAAATAGGGCAGTTTGTCTCTCCCTATAAGCTATGTGCCTGACTTTGTACCTCAAAATAATAAAGGTGATTTCTTCTCCATATTTACTGTCTTATTTCCTATTCAGAACCATAGGTAGGGAAGAGGGCCCCAGGCCATGTATGCATCTTGGCTTCCCAGTTTCAGAAGCACATCTAACTAATGGCCCACAGTGGACCTTTAAGCCCAAAAACCTGGGATGACAGAGCTGATGTGGCCTTGAAGTTGGCAAGTATAATCCCTCTTGGTTCTGCAAAGCATCACTGTGCTTGCTTCCAGTTTGTGGAAGGTTAGGAGGAGCAAATAAGAACATGTACAGCAAATTTTCCATAAAGTCCATCCCTGCATACAAAGGAGAAGTGAGATGACCATTGTCGCTCTTATAACGTGTAAACAGAAGGTCCCAGAAGCCCACCTGACTTAAGATCCACCAAGTGGAGGACTGTGAGTCCTCAAGAATTGTCCTATATGCATCCCCAACACCAGAATCAGCACCAGGTGCTCCTCCCGGTGCCACCCCCCACCCCCAGGCACTAAGGTATTAGTGACAAAATATGGAGAATGTCTCCTTCCCCATGTGACATTCAGAAGTGTTTCCAGACTGCTAAGGCAGAAAGCATGTCCCTAATGTCATGTGCAGTTAACATGCATTTTTACAGTTCCTCCTCTCCTCCTGGGCACCAAGCCAGGACAGGGGCAGACCCCATGACAGACGCTGGGCTCAGGCCACCCCTCTTTCACTCCAAAGTGTTGGCCTGGTTTCCAGACCAAGATGGTGGCACTTGCTTTGTGCTCCCTTAGGAGGAATATTCTAGGGCTCCTAAGTCCCTGTGTCGTTCATGGGACCAACATGCTAGAGATGCCCAGACGTGTCTGAGTTGTAACATACATCTTACATTAAAAACAATGATTGGCATGATCAGGTCTCAAGTCCTCCTAAGGGCAGCTACACAGGTGTTCTCAATAAAGAGAGCCTCACAGTCCCGTACCTGTTTCCATGTCAACCTCAATGGACCTTGGGCTCCTTCCCTCCTATCTCCCTCTCATTCTGTCTTTCCAAGAAGAGGAAGTACAGTGAGGAGGGCAAAATGTGGAAGAAGGGACCAGCACCAACCAGCATGGGGATATTTCCCCTCCACGGCTCAAGCAGATAATGTGTCTTACATTTTGCTAGTTATGAGACAATGGTGGGAACTTTTTGTTTTTATCCTCTTTTTGTGTGCACTCACCTCACTTGGGGAAAAAAGACAATAATCCACTATGGAGCAATCCCATGCATAAGTAGTCAATATTCTTATGGTTATGAGCAGAAGGCTGGAAAGCAAGTGAGAAGGCTGGTGCATTTGCAACTGTTCCTCTAATTCTCCAGAAACTGCTCCTAGACAGCAACAGAGATCCACATGTAGCTCATGGCTCCCATTTGTGGGACATGCTCTTTATGAAAGGCCCAACTTGTCTGCCAGCTTAAACCAACTGGTTTCCTTCTCCCCAAGGAGGGCCAAAGAGGAGGAAGACTGGGAAAAAGGTACACAGAGCACAAAGGGGTCAAGTTGGAGTTTGTTCTCTCCTCAAAAGAGTGGTGTGCCCACATCTTAGGAATCTCCCTTCAAATATTGGTAGTATTGAAGACACGGCTGAGGGATCTATCTGGTTGGCGTTGCTAATCCCCCATGGGGCCCATGGAGGCCTCTGACACCTTAACTTCATCTTGATGCTGGAATGTATGTGCCAAGTACTGTGGTTGCAAACTCCTAAAGAGCAATACAATGCAATACACCTTTATACACTTCCTTTGTAATCTTGACCACAAGCCCCCTCTCTTCAGTCATCATTGCACATCCTCCCCTTAGGGCCCTGGAGATGCTTATGCTGCCCCCAAATATCTGGGGGGAGGGGGGCTAGCCTGTACCAACTTACTGCACTGTGCCCTCCACAGGTTCTCTTGGTTCTAACCTTTCTGAAAGAACTTCTTACATTTCAGGGGGATGATAGCCCTAGTCCCTTGAGCTTAGGGTTCTATCTTCCCAGGTGCCCTATGCCCTCCTAAAATTTTGGTGAGTCTCCCAAGACATTATCAAGGAGAGTAGCTCTTTGGAGGAACTCAGCAAAAGGCATCTCCCCTCTCTCCTGGTGCACCACTTTGCCCTCAGAAGTCTTAGCTTCTTTCTTTCCACCCCTCAAGATACTTAGCATAGTATCTGAAATGAACCTAGAGTGGTGATTCCAGGCTGCAAGCTAACAGCACAAATAACAGATATGTTTTATATAATTAATACAGCATCTTAAAATTTTTAAATTAGTTGCCACATTGAGAGATGTTCTTTAAAATAAAAAAGATTGTGTGTTCTTATTTTGTTTGGGTTTGGTTCCTGTTTTGTTGTTTTTCTGTGAGTTTTTTTGTTGTTCATTTTCTTTTTTTTTTTTCTTTAGACAGAGTCTGGCTGTCCTGGAATTTGCTATGTAGACCAGGCTAGGCCCAAACTCGCAGAGCTCCACCTGCCTCTGCTTCCTGGGTGCTAGAATTAAAGAGATGCACCACCATACCTGGCTTGAATTCTTAAAACTCATAAAACATAGAAAACCAGGTCCTTTAGATGGAATCCAGGCTATCCATTCATTTTTCAGTGTCTACTAGTAAACTGTGATGTGCCAATGATAATATAGGCTCTAGAACCGTACGTTCAATAGACTGACAAGGTTCCAACTTTTGTTATGTTGGAGAGATTGAAGCAGGCATGTTGGAGGCATGAGAGATATGTGACTACATAGAAATTGATGATAAAGTAATAAAACAAGATCCTTTCAGATAGTAATGAGATATGAGAAGAAAACATACCAGTCCTGGAATAACGGAGCAGGCTGGGACTCAGAATTAGAGGTGACCAACTAGAGGTACCACCCACCATGAAGCACAGCCTAGGGACCCGGTGATAGACCTGAAGAATTAAGCTGCTGCTTTTTAGGTTGTAATTTTCCTGTGGTCATAGGTCAGTAAAATTTGTCACAAGCATATAGTCCTGAATTAGCTATTTGAGGGAAATCCAGACTGTGGTTTCTGCAGGCAACTGAAAGGAAATCTGGAGAAATTATTAGGACAAGGCCAGAGAGGATCAGCAGAGCAATCTAAATCAAACCTGACGGGAAAGGCTGGGGGTATGTGGAATACAAAGGTGTTCACGGGGACTTTCAGAGATTCCCAGGGAAGAAGCAGAATTCCTGAGCCATTAAGACAGGGAGACCAGATGGCTGGCTAGTACAGATGGTGGCCACATGTGTCTAGAAACTAAGGAGGAGGAGAAATAAACAGATGGGTGGACTTCAGGGTCATATTTGGAAGACTACAAACAGGATCCCAAACAAAAGACAAAGGCTCCACTTAAGAACTTCCCTTTGCTATGTCGTGACAAAGCTGGGACCATCAAGTTCCTGAAACATTTGCTACCAAGACCATGTGTCCCCTCTCCTACTTGGCGGCTCTGCTCTTCCTGCAGCAGCACAGGAAGGAAGGTCCTCATGCAGCAGAGTCACGTAAAGGACCCGACAGGTCTTCCTGATGCAAGGCCACGGGTGATATGCGTGCTGGGGTAGATAACTCAACTTAAGCAAAGCCTGACAGAGGCCTGTTGTAGAAATGCAGGACTCTGTGAGATGATTTTGCCATACCCAACTTTGGTCAATTCACTTATTCAATGTCACTGTCACAGATGCTTTCGTGGGGGTAGGTGCTTACAATGCACTAGCAGTTCTTATGCTCTTGGAGCTTATAGTCTACCCGGTGATAACAAAGAGAGTGTAGAAAATGTAGCATAAGGTAAAGATCAGGCATCTTGGAAGAGGACCAGTGGCACCTTTAATAGAAAGAACAGAAGAAAGTGACATTTGAGTAAATGGAAGTCTTGAGGAAGACTATTCTTGGCAAAATCCCCAAAGGGAGCATGTGATGGTGTGTTCTGATGACAACAAAGAGACCAGTGTGTCTGTGCCTGTCAGAGGAACACAGGACAAAGTAGATGAACTGAAGAGGTAACGGAGCCAAGTCATCTGAACTTCAAAAGCCATTGCCAGAACTTGTAATCCACCAGGACGCAGAACAGAAATCGTGGTGATCACTATCCCTGCAGGGCCTGCATACTTTCATCTCTGTGTTCACAATACCGAGTGCATTACCTACACCCTATAAATGCTTGGTAGATGAATCACTATGCATGAAAGGCTCCTACTAGGATGCTACAACACACAGTCATCACCTTCAGACACTGTTTCCCCTCTCCTACACTCCCACTGACCTCTCCAGCCCTAGAGGGACCCCCAGTGAAATGTAAGACTTGGTATGGTCAGCCTTCAAAGGTATATCTTCTCCCACCTTACAGGGAGACATCACACACCTCCAGAGTCCACTTCATATCGAATTCTTAGAGAACATGTCTGGGAATGTAG
>CABHPP010125316.1:0-42580 GCA_902168425.1 Peromyscus attwateri | reverse complement strand
GTCCCTTTCTACGCCGTTAGCTGAACTCAGGAGATGATACGACCCTCTAACGTGGCATTTGCTCAGAACATCAAGTCAACAGGGTGTGCGTAATGTATTATTTATTCATGAGTTAGCGCAAGGCTGGCTCTGGCTCCTAAGACACCGTCTAGACTCCAGAGACTCCAACATATTAGAGGTTAAAGACCGCCATTTTTCTTAAGTGTTTCCTTTTGAAATCTAAAGACATTACTTCTGAAATGCATCTGCAGCTAAAGACTGCTGTGTGTGTGTGTGTATGTGTGTGTGTTGTATCAGAGAGAGAGAGAAACAAACTCAGATACCCTAGACGTTACTTTAAGCTTGCTCATGCTTTGTTATTTTGTTTTACTTTAGAAAGGACGTACAGCTAGCTCATGCTCGCCAGCCTGCCTTCACCTCCTGTCTGCTGGTATTCCAGGACTCTGTCACCATGCCTAGCAAGCTTCCCAGTGAAGGCTGACCAGGAGCCCAAATTTAGTCTGTCTCTAGGTCCAGCTAGATCTTGGGGAAACCTACAGGTTTCTCTTCAGTGATCTTGCCCACTAATTTTGCTCTCTGTCTGTCTGCACACCCCTCTTGTATTTCTGCAGAACCAGCTTTGAGGGTACAGGAGAACACCCAGGAGAGTCATCAATTCAAGTCTGGTCTGGGACAAACTTGGGCAGAAAGGTCATTCTCTCCGTCACTCTTTCCTGGCTGCAGTCCCAGAGTTACTCACACTGCCTGCCTCTTCTGCTCCTTTCCACGCCAGGAAAAAGAACAAATGACAACAGACCAGTGTGTTCTTCAGACAGAATGCATCTCAGAGTCAAGGGTGACACAAAACGCCCCTGAGCAGACTCCTGTCCTCTGACCTCACAGACGGATTTACACATCCCAGTTCATACTTGTACCAGACACTTATCTCCGCCACTAGGGAGTACATGGGACACTGTGAGAAAGTGTCTGGAGCTGGGTGTGGTGGTGCATGCTGATAGATAACCTCAGCATGTGGGAGCTGAGGCTAGGAGAATTATCAAATTTAGACTAACCAGGGCTGCAGCAAAATAAACAAAATGCTGGTTCATTCATCTTACCTTTGGAAGCTTAGAGCAATGTTTTACTTGCTTTTTTATTATCAACACTGAGTGCAGATCCTGAAAGGCTAGTCCAAGTTGGAAGATCCGGACTGTCGGGAATCAAATCTCTGGCCCACCCTCTGTGTGTGTGAATTTGGGGCAAATTATTTAACCTCTTTGTGCCTCAGTTTCCATACTTCTTCCTCCCTCCCCCCTAGACAGGGTTTCTCAGTGTAGCCCTGGCTGTCTTGGAACTCACTCTGTGGACCAGGCTGGCCTCAAACTCAGAGATCTGCCTGTCTCTGCCTCTCGAGTGCTGGGATTAAAGGTGTGCACCCCCATGGCCTGGCATGGGCAGATGTGTCTAGCAATAGGTTAGCAAATGAAATGGGTGTTGTGGTGCACACCTATGGCAGTTTCCATACTTCTTAAATGTGGGGGATTACACTATCAACCTCACAGCACTGTGGAGATCAAATGAGACAAGGAACAGAAGCATTCACAACAGTGCCTTGCTCAAGGTAAAGGGCGAAGGAATGCTGGCCGGTACGTTCATCACGCAGTTTACGTCCGGTCTGCTGTTAACAGGCAGGGCAGTGCTACAGACTGACAGCCACGGACCACTACATCTAGGAGCATGTAGAGGTTTAACAATGAACTGTGAATCTGTAATCATCCTTCCCCATACTGCTCTCCATTTTCTGCATGCATTTCAACTCTATTGTGTGAAAATTCATTTGTAACTGGAAGCAAAACCCTAACTATCCCTGCCCCCGAGTTCCAAAATGAATGACCTATGAATTTTGAAAACACTGGCACTGAGCTCCTAAGTTGAGAAGGACTTGTGTTCTACTGAAAAAGGGCCGCAGAGACTCTGAGTGACAGTCAAGAGAAGTTTCCCAGGAGGAAGATCAAATTTTCATGATTTATTTATGAGTTCGACTTTTTTTTCATGTGGCCAGTTTAAAATGAATTTAGAATGTAACATTAAGGATACCGGATGACAGAAAAATCCTGGAAACTGCCAAATATTCTAAAGGTATCACTGCCGTACCATTGACTTCGGAATTGCAAAGTTACCTGAAAATCAGCGGAAGACAGGTCTTTAAGAGTTCTTGGTATTTAAATGATTAATCTGACTGAGAAGGGCTAAGGCCTTTTAAGAGCCGTGTCTATTGCCAGGCATGGTAGCACATGCCTGTAGCTCTCCCTTCTCAGAAGGCCAAGGCAGGAAGATGACTGAGCCTAGAAGTTTACGTTGGCCTGGACAACAAAGAGACTCTGCTACCCTGAGATGCTCCCACCCCTACAAAACAACCAAAAAATAAATAAAAACCATCAGGGAAAATTATTATTCTATTATCTATCTTTAACTTTTTTTTTTTTTTTTTTTTTTTTGAGACAGGCTCTCATGTAGCCCAGGCTGGCCTCAAATTCAGTACATAGCTGAGGGATGAACCTGAGCTCCTCACCTTCCGGCCTCTGCCTCCTAAGTGCTAGGATTAAAGGTGAGCGCCACCACTGTCCTGGGATGATCTATTTTTCAAAGCAGTGATCAGTTCTAGAGCTGGGCGTAGTGGCGCACACCTTTAATTTCAGCAGTGGGGAGCCAGAGGTAGGTGGGTCTCTATGAGTTCCAGGATGGCTAAAGCTACATAGTAAGACCCTGTATCAGAAATCAAAAACCAACCAACCAACCAACCAAACAAACAAAAAACCCAAAACAACAACAATAGCAAAAATCTTCCATCTCTGTAGTCAATTGCTAATGTGCATGGATCATGCTACTGATGCAATTTGTTGACTTCTTTGTGGATAATACTCTAGATTTAAGGAATGAGGCAGCAAAATAAAGAGCTTGAAAGAGAAAAAAAATAAAGCTACACACATATATGTGAGCACATACATGTGCATATATGTAAATATGCATTCACATATATGTATGTATGTATGTATGCATGTATGTAGTTTGGAATAATATTGTTTAAGAAGAGTTTCCTAGGGCGAAGGCATACTGGAATTTTGATTTTCTATTTCCCTACACTTTGCTTTTGCATTTTAATATTAAGTGTCTGGGTGTTCTGCCTGCATTATGTCTGTGCACCATGAGTGTGTCTGTTATCCAGGGAAGCCAGAGGAGGGCATCGGATCCCCCAGAGCCACCTTGTGGGTACTGCGAATTGAACCCAGATCCTTGCAAGAGCAGCCAGTGTTCTTGTCTCCAGGTCACCTCTCCAGCCCCTGCCCTACAATCTGCAATGATTTGTTAACGTCTCAGTTTCTGCTGGAATCGACACAGGCCCCTTTTTTACATTTCAGGAAATGCTTGCTCTGGTCTTCTCTCAACACTCTGACAAGAATAAAGCAGTTCATGTTGAGCAAGTGTTTTTTCCCAAAGGAAAAAATAATTAGTAAAATGCCTTTAGTTTTATAACTAAATATAAAAGTTGCATTTTACAAGAAAGGAGACTACTACTATTATTATTATCTTAATAGGTCTTTTTTTTTCTTAAAACAAAACAAAACCCCCCAAACCTTTAAATATATACTTTGCTTGTTAAAGTTATAAATACTTAAAAGGAGTAAAGTACCCTTTATTGAATAATTCAAGCTAAATGAAGGATGGAATAAGAAACTATAAATTTATTATTACCTATATTTTGCTTTGTAGAAGCAAAAGAGTAAAAGAGAAGGCAATCCCAATGAAAACTCCATTTTGTTTTCTTGCATGTAATTAAGAGCCAACTCTGGGGGGCTGGAGAGATGGGTCAGAGGTTAGGAGCACTGGCTGCTCTTCTAGAGGTCCTGAGTTCAATTCCCAGCACCCACATGGTGGCCCACAACGGTCTGTAACTCCAGTTCCAGGGGATCTGATGGTCTCCCACAGACACACATGCAGGTAAAACACCAACGCACATTAAACAAATAAAACATTAAAAAAGTGTCAACTCTGGACCTGGTGCCCTGGGGCAGCCCTGGTGGGACATGCTTATAAACCAGTACTGGGAAGGCAGAGCTAGGAGAATCGGCACAAGTTTGAGGCCACCTTGGTCTACATAATGTGTATCAGGCCAGTCAGGGCCACACTGAGAAATCTTGTCTCCAAATGCCAAAGTAAAAACAAATAAAAAAGAAATCATAGATTTCACATCTGGAGTCATTTCTTCCAGAAAACACATGGACAAAAACCAAAAAGCAACACACATCTAGACTGTGAGGACTCCCAAGTGAGGACTACCAAGAGAGGATTACCAAATGAGAACTACCAAAGAGGACTACCAAGTGAAGAATACCAAGGGAGGACTATCAAGGGAGGACTCCCATGTGAGAACTACCAAAGAGGACTACCAAGGGAGGACTACCCACAACATTCTAGTTCCAGGAAGCACCCAGTGGAAAGCCCTCCTGCTGTGGTCTCTGCCCTTGTGTAAGTCTGTCTCTTGTAGGCAATGGTATCATCAGAGCAAGAGATGAGTACACAGAAGTATGCTTTGACAGATTTAAACATGATTCTAGGGGCTCCTTAGGCACTTTGACGTTTTAAAAATGCTTCTTGCCGGTTGTGGTGGCGCACACCTTTAATCCCAGCACTGGGGGGCAGAGGCAGGTGGATCTCTGTGAGTTCAAGGCCAGCCTGGTCTGTAGAGGGAGTTCCAGGACAGCCAGAGCTATTACACAGAGAAACCCTGCCTTGAAAAAACCAAAAAAAGAAAAAAAAGAAAAAAAAAAGATACAGCACAGTGGCAGAGCACTCACACGCTTGGGCCAAGTTTATGTCTGTGTGTCAACGATGAGAATATATGAAGCATGAACAGACCAGCAGCTGCCATGGTATGTAAACACACTTTCCACCAAGCCTGAGAACCTGAATTTAGTCTGCAGATCTCTTAGGGTAGGAGGAGGGTACATATATATATGATGACAATAAATTCAGATTAACTCTCATTTTTCCCAATCTCCCCTTTAACAATTTATTTATTATGACTGTGTGTATGTTGTGTCTGTGTGTGTCTGTGTGTGGATGATGTGTGTATATGACGGGTGTGTGGAGGCCCGTCTGCCATGATGCCCATGTGGTGGTCAGAGGACAACATTGTAGAGTCAGTTCTCTCCTTCTAGCTTTACATGGTGCTGAGAGTTGAACTTGGATCAAAAGCATCTTTACTTCCCCAGCCATTTTGCTTGCCCTCTGTTTTTATTGATATCTATGATAATTAGCATATTTTTCATGCCCCATTTTTTTTCCTTACTGAACAAGTTTAGTTAATGCCAGTACTTTTTGAAGAGCAGAAACAGAAGACAGCTATTGTTCTTTGACCTGTACCTAATTTATCTGCAGGTAACTGACGCTCATGCTTCCTGAGGCACCACAGTGTGACTGGTTGGCTACACAATATCCACACAGACCCCCACCTTATTTCCCAGTTTCTTTGTTGCAGATTCTAGTTACAGTCTTTTTTCTTGTACAAATTAGTTTTTCCTTCTCTTTGACATGACAGCTCCTTTCCTCCACCTTCCCCCCAAATTAAAATTAACCATAATCTTTCAAAGAATTTTCTACCTTTCATTTTGATTGACACCTTTCTTGCTATATAGTCTTCAAGAAATCAATGAATATATTAACTTGAATTAGACTTGGCACCTGTCTCCAAGGAACTCAACTCACTATAATTTCTGGTAGCCTTAGATGGAATTCTTAACCCAAAAAGAATTATAAAAAAGTAACTTTGTATTCTTACATCACTTCTTTAAAACCATGTTTTTGCTGCTGTTCTCTCTCTCTCTCTCTCTCTCTCTCTGAAATTAAACTTTACGTGATGGCTGTTTGGCTTGCCGGTGTATCAGTGCACCACGTTTGGTTGCTACCCTTAGAGGCTGGAAGAGGGTGTCAGATCCCCTGGAACTAGAGCTATGATAGGGGCAGTTGTGAGCTGCCATGTGGGTGCTGGGAACTGAGCCCAGGTCCTCTGAAAGAGCAGCCAGTGCTCTTAACCACCGAGCCATTTCTCCAGTCCATTGGTGGTGTTCTCAAATAGAGAAGGGGGGGGGGCAGAATGAAACAAACGCCATGGAAATTTAAGGGCACTCAAACACTATAGAGTTTAACCGGCTATTATTTCCCATGACTATAGAGCTGAGAGGACCGAGTAGACGCCATAACAGGCCGCTCAGTCTTCTCTCAGAGATCAGGCCTCAGTTTCAGTTTCCTGAGACTGAATAAGCAATTTCCGAGAGAGCCACGAACAAAGGGCAGTTAATCACTAATGCCCCTGACAACAGAGACAAGGGAGATAAGAAGTATCAAGCCTGGGCCACTGAGCCAGCCCCTACAGCCAGTGCATACTAGGCTAGCCAGCCTCCATGGCAGCTCAAGGACAGGGCCTGGGACTTGTCCAGGCCTACTCCCCTAAAATGGAAAAGCTATAGCCTAAACCAGCCCCTGACTAACTCTAGCCAATTAGAATGTACTAATATGATGGCCACTTGCTTGAGCCAATCATATCTAAAGTGACCTAACTGCCCTAGGACCTCCCCTTGGCTGTGCTTAAAAGAAGCCTGCAGGATCCTCGCCGTTTTGCCTTTGTGTGGATGGCAGGCCCCAGCATGCTGGAATAAATACGCTCTTGCTGACTGCCTATGTGGATGGTGATCTTTTGTGGGACTTCTCCAGGACCTTAACAATAGCTATTTTAGGTAATAGCTTATAAACAGTAGATAACAGGGTATTTCTTCTCAGTCCTAAGAGTGGTACTGGGTAGCAAGGAGCCAGGAAAATGGACTGATGGAGAAGGCAGAATAATAGAACTTTGGTCTTTTTCTGCCCCTAAAATCCAAACTGTTTTAAGTCCCACAGAAACCTTAGCCTAGGCTAAGAGAAAAAAATCAATAAAAATCAAGTCATAAGCAGAAAAGCTTAGTCTGAAAGTAAGCATGGAATGCACCTGGCTTGGAATTCTGACACTACCACAAAACAGCTGTGACTTTCATCCCTTTGAGTTTCAGTTTCTACACCTATGATATGATTATAGCTCCCAACTCTGATGGAGTTGGTGAGAATTAAAAATGGTCAGCTGGGCCGGGTGGCGGCGGCGGCGCACGCCTTTAATCCCAGCACTCGGGAGGCAGAGTCAGGCGGATCTCTGTGAGTTCGAGGCCAGCCTGGACTACCAAGTGAGTTCCAGGAAAGGCGCAAAGCTACACAGAGAAACCCTGTCTTGAAAAACCAAAACCAAAAAAAAAAAAAAAAAACCAAACAAAAATGGTCAGCTGGGCATGGTGGTACATGGTTTTAATCCCAGCACTCAGCAGGCAGCAGCATGCTGATCTCTGGGAGTTCCAGGCTAGCCAAGGATACACAAAGAGAACCTGTCTCAAAACAAGTTAATATATGCACAGTGCCTCGACCAGAGCAGGCATTTAGTATCACGCTCACAGACTTCTCATTGTCTCACTCTTCTGGAAAAGCAGAGTGATGGATTAAACTTTCTTTACTTCCAACACTGCTGTTCTGAGAAAAAGGCAGAAAAGACCAGCTAAATGGAACTATAAATCTCCTTGATCTCAAGTTTTAAAGGAGATAAGCCATGAAATAAACTAGTAAGAGACAGAAAGAATAATGGAATTATGAAGGCCACACCAAAGGTATTGAGATTTATTAATCACTTCCACTTGCCTCTCTTAGTGTGATGATGAGATTTTATTTCATGCTCAGTGAAGGGAGAAATCACCCAAACTTTGAAAAGGGAAATTAAAAGTGTTTCGTAAACACAAAAATTGCTGCCATTTCCAGATGTCTTCTCAGAAAATTGTTTCAAAATCAATGGAAAGCCTCCTGGTCTTTCAGTTGGGACGACCTGTGCCACCGCCTAGGGTCTGTCTAATGCCACCGGAAAACGGAGCATACAACCAAACAGTACAACCGTAGACACCAGGGCCGAGACACTAAAGCACAAGACTCGTTGTCGTCACTGGTGTGGCAGGGCTGCCCTGACAAAATTCTCTAACTGGGTGGCTTAAATAACGGAAATCCACTTTCTCACAGTTCTGGAAGGTCTAAATGGCACTGTCTCCTCTGCAGCACTCCTCTTGGTCTGCAGGTGGCTGTCCAGAGTGCGTCTCCTCTTTGTGCATGTGTGCCCTGGTGTCTCTTGGTGTGCCCACATTTTCTCTCCCCAGGAAGGCACAAGTTGGATGGATCTGGACCATTGAGTGGCCTTCTTTGAACTTAATTACTTGTCCCGCCCTGACTCTGAATACAGCTGTATTCTGAGACGCCGGTGTTAAGGTTATGTGTTACTTTTCCATCATGGCGACTAAATACCCTGACAGAACAGCTTGAGGGAGAAAAGCTTTTGGTGTATGTTTCAGCTCCTCACAGTTGGGAGGGCACAGTTCAGGGGAACAGCTCGGCCAGTGTTAACAGAAGCCTGAGGTGAGGGCTGTTCCCATGGGCCAGGCCCGGAAGCGGAGAGAGTCAGGCTGGAACCAGAGGTGGGGGTAACCTTCGAAGGCTTGCTCCTGGGGACCTGCATCCACCAGCCAGGCCCTGTCTCCAAAGGCTCCACAGCCTTCAGAATAGTGTCACAAGCTGGGGACCCTACATCCAAAACCTTAACCTTCAGAGACATTTCAAATCCAAACTGTAACAGGCTACAACTCATGAATTCTGGAGGGACATGATTCAGGCCACAACAAAACACTGACTCATTTAAGCGTTTTATGAATGAGTAGCCAGACTCCGAGAGAAACTGAATTCATCACATACCACAGTCGGGAAGGTATGGAAATGGAGTTTTACCAAAGGTATCACTGATGCTAGAGCCAATGGCCTGTCCGCTAGTTACACTTCCTCAAAGGGAGACGTATCTAGTTGGGAAGACCCTGCACTGGTGGAGGAAAGCCTGAAAAGAGAGCTGGGTAACAGAGGCCTTTAGTCACTGGGCCGTGCCATGGGGAAAGAACGGATTCAGGGTGAATAACTGTTCACACAACACTTTCTCAATATTAATCTGGGATTCCCCCGATAAAAACCATCTATTGGCTCCCTCATATGAGGACCTTCTAACTAGAAAATAGGAACTGTCTTGGCATTTCCTGGTCCAAAGCCTACAAATAATCCTAAATCAACAACAAAGACAAGAGAGTGCTTGAGATAAGTATCAGAGATAGGATTTCTATTATAGCTCTATATAGGAATGCATGTAGGAAATCTCTCATCTTTTCTGTATGTTTTTTTTTTTTTCCATTTTTCGAGACAGGGTTTCTCTATGTAGCCCTGGCTGTCCTGGAACTCACTCTGTAGACTAGGCTGGCCTCAAACTCAGAGATTCACCTGTCTCTGCCTCCCGAGTGCTAGGTTAAAGGCGTGTACCACCACGGCCTGCTTCTTCTGTATGTTTTCATCTCACTGCTAATTGACACATTAGTGGGCTTTCAGTTCTTTTGAGCCCCAGGATTAAAATACAGAGTCCTGTGCTCTGTCTCTTTAGACGCCCTCTCGTGTTTCTAGGAGTGCTCAGCTAAACTGAGGTCAGGCGGCCGCCTGCTGTGCCCTGGGGTTGACTCTGTTGTTCTTTTAAGTTTGCTTAAAGTACTGCCATACGCAGAGCTTTCTCCTGTAACTGCACTTTATGAGTCTGTACTCTGTGTCAAACTGTAATTATAAAGCTGAGAAATGAAGCTATTTACATCGCCAGATGTTATGATGTTTGTAAAGGTCAGTCTGGTGTGCATTCCAGGGGTCTCTATATAGGATGCAAAATCTGGAACATACAGCCTTATACAAAGATTTTTGGATGGGGTCTACTACTTTCTTCTATATGAGGAATAGAATGAAATATTCCAGTTAGAATACAAATTTCATGAAGGCACAGCATGATGCATATATGTATACACATATATATGCACACACAAACTAAATATGGTTGTAGCATCTCTAGTATACATATTTTAGACATAAAAATACACAGTTCAATGTAAACTTTCATCTTAAGACACCTCATTACACACATGCAAATATTCCAAAACCCAAAAAGAAAAGTAAATTAAAAGTCCAAAACACCAATGTTGCCAAACATTTGGATAAGGGATGCTCCAGCGGTGCTAATGTGAGCATTTACACAAAGGTGAGTCCTAAGGCTTAAATGACTGGTTTTCTCCATTCTGAGAAGTTCCATTTTAAACTCCATTATCTGAAAGTTTGCTGTGGTAAGGTAAGTGGCAAAAACCAGAGTCCTGAGTTTTGTTTTTGGAAGACAGTCCTCTATGTACGACTAAAGAAAGCAAAATGTTGCTGGGCATGGTGGTGCACACCTTTAATCCCAGCACTGGGGAGGCAGAGACAGGGGGATCTCTGTGATTGAGGTCAGTCTGGTCTACAGAGTGAGATCCAGGACAGTCAGATTTATATGGTGAGACCCCGCCAAATAAATAAATAAATAGATAAATAAATAAATAAATAAATAAGCAAATAAGCAAGTAAGTAAGTAAGTAAGTAAATAAATAAATAAATAAATAAATAAATAAATAAATAAATAAATAAATAAATAAAGCAAAATGGCACCTAACTAGACTATTAGGGGCTGGAGAAAAAGCTCGGAGGCTAAGGGCTATTGCCACCAAGCCTGATGACCCAAGTTAGAGACCCAGGACACACATGGTGTTTTCAGAGAAAACCATCGACTCCCATATGCTGTCCTCTGGTCCTCACCTCCACAAATAAAAACAAAAAGCTGTAATAGAAAAATTCAAAAACCGAGGTATTATGATTAACTTTCTGGTTAAATGAGAGCTGAGTATGTCATGCTTCGCTTCAGTTGTTAGGATCTCCTCAGTGACTTACTAGACTGGCGTGTTCCTCTGCATGTAGCAGGGAAGAGCCTCTGAAATCGAATGCTCGGCTACTTCTAATGCCTTCTCAGCCTGTGCATGCTTAGGCCGTGCGAGGGAGTTAGAGTGCGTTAGAACAGCTCTGCGGACCCTGAACGCGGTGCAGTGCGTGTAGTTATCGCAGGCCTCCATAAGAAGTCCCGGGCAACTGCAGAAACCTATTCCAGGGTCCCGTGTAGCTCGGGATGGCCTTCAACTGTCTATGTAGCTGAAGATGGCCTTGAATTTCTGATCCTCCTGTCTCTACCTCCTGAGGGCTAGAATTACAGGTGAACCTTACTTAATAAATCTAGCTTGGTGTTTTATTTTGTTTTTGAGGTAGGGTCTCACAATGTAGCCCAAGCAGGTCTGGGACTCATTATGTAGCCCATGTTGGCCTCAGACTCATGGCAATCCTCCTGCCTCAGTTTCCTAAGTGCTAGGATTATAGATGTGCATCATGGCCAGCAATGACTATTCATGAGATCACTTAAAAACTAACACAATAGCAAATTTTAAAGCTTGATCTAACATTTTATTCATCCTTCTATTTTTTTCCTCCCAGATCATGAGTATCAGACAGCATTCTTTCAGATAACTGGAATTAGCCTGCGATTTTCCAAACTGTCATAACTGAGTCAGGTGGCGATGGGAAATCAGAGTGCAGAGAA
This sequence comes from Peromyscus attwateri, assembly GCA_902168425.1. Lineage (NCBI taxonomy): Eukaryota > Metazoa > Chordata > Mammalia > Rodentia > Cricetidae > Peromyscus > Peromyscus attwateri. Next base: position 30,963 of record CABHPP010125316.1, on the reverse strand, counting down.
GAAACAGACAGGGTTTAAAATGAAGCAGTACCTTGCTTTTCATGACTTTAGTTAATGTTTTGAAATTTCAAATAATATTGAAGTAGGACTTATGCTGGAAAAAGGAGGTTGTAAAGGAATTTTTAGGAATCTCTAAAAATCAGAACTTTTTTGTCGCCAGACAAAAGCACATAGAGAAGGCGTTTAATGAATGCCCTGAGGAGACTCAATAGCCCCAAGCCCCAAACCCACTTGGTCAAGACACACTGTGAAAACAGCAACACTCTCTGGTGGGGTGTCTGGGGCCTGAACAGCATGACTGGCTACATTCTGAATGGAAAAATGAGCTATAAATCTCAAACACAGTGAGACGCCTTTGTACCTCTGAGCACAGAGATCTTCCTTCTGACATTCTGTGTTTCCAGCTGTTACTGCCTCTGCAAACTTTCACAGAAAGGGCTATTTATTACCCCCTCTCCTCTCTACATTCTGGTGTCTTCCATGCAATAAACATAAAACTTGCAAACATGTTGAGGTAGGACTGCAATGACCCTCAAATTTCTTTCTCCTTAAATAGGGAATCCAAAGACAGCTAAGATTTATAATGTTTTCATTTTTGTTTTAGTCCGAGAACCACACTACTCCACGACAATTCCTGCAGAATATGTCATTTCCCATCGGCTCCTGACTCACAGATCAGCCCTAAGGCTTAGACCCATCAGTTTCTACGGCTGGAGAGAGAGACTGTAAGAAAGCCTTGAGTACAGGCCCCTGACTCCAAGGCTCTGTGTGCACACGGGGGATCACCCGGTCCAGGCAACACCTACCTCTAGCTTCAGAACATCATGCTGAAGTTTACGCTGAAATTCCAGGAAGTTTTTGATGGTGAGTTTCCCTTTGAGATCAGCTCCAAAAAAGTAGGTTGTGAGGGCCGAACATAAGCCAGACTTGAGGGTGTTCCCAGTGGTGGGACGATCTCTGTGGCGCATGCCCATGCTGGTTTGGGAGCGAATGATGCTCTGAACCTACGACAGAATCATATCACCACCCTGAGACTCATTATGCCAGTGAAACACAAGAAAGGTTGCAACTGCACAACACAGCCATCTTAGCAGCTACGTCCTATTATCCCCATTTCATAGATGAAGAGACTGAGGCACACATATTTGAGTAGCAGCAGCAAGGAGGAGAAACAGGATTCTGACTCAGGAAGCCTGGACTCAGGAAGCCGCCTGGAGAATTTGTCTTCAGAAAACAAGGATTTGTTTTGGGGTGGGGTACAGAACCTCTCATACAAGCAGGGCAGTCATCCTCACAACATTGTCTGTATCTCAGGAGGTTTCAACACCCCACACTTCTCAATCCACTCTCTAGATGGGCTGTACAAAACTTCTTCTGTTTTAAATTACTGTGTATTGTATGGGTGCTTGGCCTGCATATATGCTGGTGTATCACATGTGTGATGACGGTGCCCAGGGAGGCCAGAAGAGGACCTTGGGATTCCCAAGGACCAGAGTTATAGACGGTGGTGAGCCGCCATGTGGGTGCTGGGACTGAACCCAGGTCCTCTAGAAGAACATCCAGTGCTCTTAACCACTGAGCCATCTCTCCAGCCCTATCTGCAAATTCTTGACATCTAAGTGTTTCAGAATGACTTGTGACATCCACAGTTGGTATAAAGTAAGAAGAGGCAGGGAATCTGTTCATTTTGAGGACCAGCAAGGGCGGCCTCCACATGCAGGTGAGCTTTCTTAGGGAAGACTGTGGCTGCCACAGCTCTCACTAGGGCCCGCACGTACTGCTCACTCCCCACTGGCTAAGAATGCTAAAAAAGGAAGTCAGCGTAACTTACCTGCTCAAACTCCTCCATGTCTACTTCTCCATCTCCATTCAAGTCAAACATCTTGAAAGCAATTTCAAAATTTCTCTGAGGAGCTACAAGTAGAAAAGGAACAAAGGAAGAAAATGGAAAGAATACGTCTGTCAAAAGTGAATCACTTCAGAAAGATGGCTTAACACTAAAATAATACCCAAACCATAAAGTGACAATGTTGAGATCAAGGCTTAACTCCTTAAAACCCCAAGAGGATTTTGTGGCCAGTGAAGACAGCAGTTGTCCGTTTTTGTATTTCAACCCTCTTTACATTTTTAAAAAAATGATCATTTTATATGTATGGGTGTTTTGCCTGTATGAACGTATGTCTGTACACAACATGTGTGCAGTGCCCCTGGATGCCAGAAGAGGGCATCGGATTCCCTGAGACTGGAGTTAACAGCCAGTTGTGAGCTGCCATGTGGATGCTGGGAATCTAACCTGGGTCCTCTTCCAGAGCAACCAGTGATCCTAACCACTGAGTCATCTCTCCTGCCCTTGAGCCTCATTTCTTAAACACTTCAGCTTTGACTTTTAAAATGTCACACTATCAGCTGTACGATACTCTTTTTCACTTTTTGGTAGTTACTGGTTATACATGCTGAGCGCATACACCATATTGTTTTGAATACACTATTATTTACTGCGTGGAGAAAGTCTGTCTACCACGAGACACACTGCTGTAATGCAAGAATGTCAGAGTCTAGACCTTTGCTCTTGCCTTTAAACAAGCTAGCTTTCCACTCCGCTTTTCTAAGTGTCTGCCCTGTTCTATGTACGTAGTCTCCTGTGAGGGTTTCAAGCTGTTCCCGTTCATGAGTTTCCTCCTTATCACGGCTCTCTGGAAGGACAGAAAGGCATTCTGTACGCCATGCAGCCCCCACTCCAACACGCCAGCTGCATACACAAATTACTAAGTGGAGCATCCTTAAATGTTAAAGCTTAAAAAAAAAAGATAAAAATACACCAAGCTTGAGATGCTCATTCCCTTAAGTGATGATTGAAGCTCCTCCATCAGTCTTCAGTGTTCGAGAAGCAATCAAAATGCGACTAATAGACTTCATGTGTTGTAATGAAACATAAATTAATGGCTGTTCTCCTTCATGCTATTAAGTGTTTTGGTAAAGAAAACCAAGCTATTTACCATCCCCTTCCTTTTGTGCTCCCAACTCACAGAGCTTTATAGACAAAACCAAAGTAAGTGTCCTATCTGTCCTAATACCACTAAATAAGTTCTCAGTTATCATCATCTTTACTAAAAAACCAAACCCATAAAACGTAAGGGTTATACAGACAGAGAAGCATGTCTGATGAGCTCTGTACATGCTGCATAACCAGAGCCCAAACCCCCATTGTGAGTCTGTGACAGCAGTATTTCCTGGGTGCCAAGTCTCCTTTCAGCTAGTCAGTGGCTACAAAGTTCCTGGCTTCAGCTGCCGTGGAGAATCCTGGGCCCCTCAGCTTCCAATCATCTGTTTCACTTGATGCTGGCATCCAAGAGATCTGTTCCTTCTCCGCTTCTTGGTCCTCTTGCCTCAGCCTCCCCAGTGCACCACCATCCCTGGTCCATACCCCCTCTTCTTTAGGCCACAGCTACAATTGATGGGAAGGACACCGCTTGGAGAATTTGATTTTTATGTGTTTATTAGCACCTCTCTCTCTCTCTCTCTTTCTTTTTTCTTCTTTCTTTCTTTCCTTTTTTCATTTTTTTCAAGACAGAGTTTCTCTGTGTATCCTTGGCTGTCTTGGAACTTGCTCTGTAGACCAGGCTAGCCTCGAACTCACAGAGGTCTGCTTGCTTCTGACTCACAGGTACTGGGATTACCAGCTACTGGCACTTTTCAGAATTTTTTTTGTCTAATCTTCTACTAAGATATTAGTAAATGCCAATCTTTTATTTATTTAGTTATTTTGAGACACGGTTTCATCTTGGAGTCCTGGCTGGCCTGTAACTCAGTATGTAGACTAGGCTGGCCTCAAACTTACATAGATCTACCTGCCTCAGGTGGGATTAATGGCAGAAGCCACCATGCCCAGCTTGAGTCAAGTCTTAAGATGGATAACTTTATCTATTTAATCTCACAGGTTTAAAGAACAAAACAAAACAGAGGGGACCGGAGAGATGGCTCAGTGGTTAAGAGCACTGGCTGCTCTTGTAGTAGACCTGAATTTCCTGTACCCACATGGCAGCTCATAACTGTCTGTAACTCCAGTTCCAGGGGGATCTAAATTCCTCTTCTAGCCTCTGCCAGCACCTGGCTTGTAAATGGTGTATGGATATACAAACAGGCAAAACACACATACACATGAAATAAAAAACAAACAAACAAACAAACACACTGAAAAACCAAAAATGATTGTCAGGGTGTGCAGGGTGCTGGGGCCGGATGCAAATTTGCTCCGCTGTGTATTGTGAAAGACGTAGAAGGTGGCTTTGATGAGCAGGGCAAGCAGTGGCACTGGGCTAGCCCTCTGCAAGTGGCTACTGGGGGAAGACCATGAGCTTCACCTGGGTTTGGTGAAACTGAGTAAAACCCGAGCAAAGAGGGGCTGTTCCTGATGCCCTGCTGGCCTCTGACCCCTCTGCCAAGGTCAGCAACCTGCAGTCTGTGGTGGGGGTACACAGGAAGGGAGGCAAGGTTTCTGGTTAGATCACTTCTATCTGAATGCTGGGATCATGCCTAATCCCAGATAAATATCAAAGCACTTTTCTCTGGCTTCTTTTCAAGGAATGTGATTGATATGTTCTCACTCCAACAGCTGAAGGACTGTTGACCCAGAATGACAAAGTCGCTCCCGATGGCTTCCAGGAGGCGTCTGAGAGCAGTTGTTGGCCATTCTAATCCTGATTTGTGGACTGGAACCTCTTCTTTGTCACAGGGTGAATCCCTCCCAGCTTTTCTGGGACTTCCTCTCACAATGCAAAGGATCTGATTTCAGTCTTGAGGACCAGCCAGCACTGCAGAGGCCAGGCAGTAATTAAGTAGCACAGGCTTGGGAAGTAACTATGCCAAGGGCTGAGAGATGGACGTAGATGGGAAGACACTGCTGAAAAATTTTACCAAACCGTACTGGAACTGGAAAAGCCTGTTAGGATCACCATTCAAAAATCAGGTCACTTGAGCTGATGATGGCATTCTCCAAAGCATCCTGTACCTTCTGTACGTTTCAGGGTACATGGCTTCTGTATGATGATATGTATTTGTAGTAAACGGCAAGGCATGATCATCTCTCTTCCTACCTTTCAGAATGATCTCCAAGACTCTGTGGGTAACACACACACACACACACACACACACACACACACACACACACACACGAGAAAGGATTGGCAAAGTGAAAGTACCAACTAAATACCCTCCAGAGTCGTGGCCTGTCACAGTTGCAGAGGCTTCCTGAAGAGCATGTACAGCGATCTGTCACCCAGACTTGAGTAACAGGCGCAACTGCACAACCTGAACTTCCTCTTAGCCCCAACAAGAAGGGGTGCTGCCACTCTGAGGACAGTTCTAGATAGTTTCTTTCCTTTACAATTGTTTTCCTATACCTCTTACTTTATTTCCTGTCAGAATCCGAGCAGTCCCCACGTGGGCCACCCATGCAGTCAATTCCAGGAGCAGAGTCTGCATGTGTTTGGGTCACACGCGTTATTTCTTCTCTTTAAAAGCATTTTGTTTTTATCAGTATCAGGTGGTGGGGCCAACAGTGAGCCTCCTTTAGCATTGAAACAAAATGATAAAAATGGCTGGATATTTTCATTATAAATATAGCCACTTTCCTGCTTGAAATAATATGGTCAAAAAATGTTGAGTTCAAACACACACACACACACCCACACACACCCACCCACCCACCCACCCAGAGGAATAAACTGAGACTCAAAGCAGTTAAACGTCCAGGGAGAACCCCACGGCTGGCACGTGGCAGGCCTGGCGTGGGCTTAGACCACTGCTGACCCCGGGCCTCCGGGCCTCACCCTGTGATCCAGCAAGAACACAGAGCCACTCATCAGGAACAGCACATTCTTTTTATGCTGAGATGTTCTGACCTAAAAACAAACAACAGAACACAGCTAGTGCCGTGTCAGTCTCTACAAAAGTAGGAGTTCAAGGTGCTCACCTCTGTGAGATAATCTCACAGAAACCCTGCAGACAGCTGCTTGGCAGGTTAGGCTTGGCTGTGTGAACACAGACCCACAGGCAACGTGAGACTCTCGGAGAGGTGTGCCACGTCTTTCAAAATGCTGAGGCTGAGCTCCACTGCCCCATCCTCCCCTGCTGTCCCACACCCGGCCCGCTGCGCTCACCTATGCTACCTGCCGAGTTTCTGTGATCGCGAGGGCTTAAGGACAGTGGACTCCCCGGAGACCCCGGACAGTGGCACGATTGGGCATTTACAGAGGATCTGTCTGTTGAAGGACGAGCTGCAAAAGCAGTCGCCTTCAGAGCAGGTCACAGCAGCTCTTGTACGTGCTGAAGATGTGACCTGAGGTGACGGCAGTGCCATGGAGGAGCCGATGAACCTGAAATGCCTGAGGAAGGCAGAAATTCTAGAACTTGTTCATCAGTCAGCTGTGACGGGGTGAGCGTGAGAAGAGATGACAGCGTGGCTGCCTTGGATGACTGAGTAACTTACGTGTCACTTAAATGAAGAAATAGAACACATGGAAAAGGGGTGAGGAGATGAAACTGCTGCCGCTGGGATCGGCCCAATTCAGGGGCTCCACGGCACATTCTGACGGGGATGTGGAGGGACAGTGGGACATGGACTGCAGGTTAGAAGGTCAGAGCCGGGAGCTGCTGCTGTATCACGTGGTTAGCTGCAAAGAGTCCGAAATGAAGCTGCCCCCCAAAGAACTGAGGGGTAAAGAGAAGGGTGTGGAAAGGGCAGAACGTGGGAAGGAGCGGGTGTTTAAGGAGCAGGGAAACGGGAAAGCAGCAGCAGAGGAGAAACACCTCATCGGGAGGAGTACAGGCCAATGAAGAGAAGCCGGCCAGAGCCGGCTCAGTGTTCCCACGCACGCACCCCATCCACCTCCTCTGGCTGCACAGTAACAGATGCTTGTGATTTTAGCTTTTTCATGGTCTTTGATTCTTCTGTTTCATTACATTTACTTATTTTATATGGTGTGTGTGTGTGTGTGTGTGTGTGTGTGTGTGTGTGTGTGTAGGTCAGAGGTCAACTTTCAGGAGGGGGTTCTTTCCTTCTATCATGTGGGTTCTGGGGACTGAATGCAGTTGTCAGGCTTGACGCAAGCACCTTCACCAGCTGAGCCAGCCTGTCAGCCCCATTCGTTTTTATTTTATATTTATTTATTTAGTGTGTGTGTGTGTGTGTGTGTGTGTGTGTGTGTGTATGTGTGTGTATGCGTGTGTGCACACGTTCGTGCATTAAAATACACATGTGGAATCAGGGGACATCTTTGTAGGAGTCAGTTCTCCCCCTGCACCATGAGGGTCCCAAGGACTCAACTCAGCTTACGAGGCTTGGTGGCAAGCGCCCTATATCTGAGCCACCTTGCTGGTCCCGTGGCCTTTTATTCTTACTGTCCTCTTAGTTTTATAAAGGCATGTGCACAATTATTTCAACGACTAAATGAGTTGTTTATCAAATCATAGTTAATATTTCCTCCTACAATGAAGGTTAAATTCATTTTACCAACAAGAGAACACTCTATACGTTCAAGTTCCTGCGACTTTCTGTCCTGCTTGGGTCCTCTGAACCAAGCATGGGCTGTCTGTGGGGCTACTCCAAGGGCTTATAAGGAACATGTGAGGACATACCAAGGCTGCACCGCTGTCCCCTGGGCACTGCAGAGGTAAGCTGGACAGCGCTGTCTTGTCTATTCTCATTTGGGCCCCCCGGCCCATCAGGGTAGGTCCTCCCATCAGGAATTCCCCCAGTCTGTTCAGTTATCCATCGACCACATCAAAACATGCGAGATAAACGAGCCCCAAACCAGCGTGCCTTCGATACTGCTGTTGGGGAATTGTCTGGAGAGCCGCCGGCTTCCCTCTGTGTAGACTTCACAGGGATTTTAAGATCTAGCTGTTCTGGCAGGCTTCAGGGGTCCTTCAGGGTTTATGGTCACTCATAACCTGCTTCCACGGGAAGGCTCTGACAAGCATTCTTTTAAACTTGAGGCTATTCACAGAGTAAACATTGCAGCTTTCCCCTTCCAAAAGAGCAGAACCTACTTCCTACGTGATTTCTGTGGTCTGTATGTTGGAAAGGATGAAAACGGACATGACCATCTTTCCCTGCTTGGCTGTGGAGCTCAATCAGGTCTACTCTAGTTATGACTCCATTTTTGTAATCGTTTTACACCATAACACTAATGATAACAACGACGACGACAGCCCTATAGGACCCCAGAGCACATCTTAAACATTCTGATGCTTTTGTCTGCATCCACCAAGTCAAACAAGCAATCAGATGGCAGCAACCATAGCCACACCTCTGGGGCCACTTCTGCTTACTGCACATTTACAGGAAATGTGCAAGGCAGGACCTCTAATCCCGACTCTTCCCACAGCCTGAGGAGTCCGGTGCTGCCTCAGGATGCTCTTTGATTACTGATGGAAAGATGAACAAAGGAACAGGCTGCACTCTAAGCAATTTGATTTTCAGTTGCTTTGGTTCTCCACTGAAAGTGCTATTACCCACATATATCTTTACTGTTTGTTTCCATGCTGTAGAATGTAATGAGGTAACTGATGTGCAGTAGCTGAGAATTCTGAGTCATGGAAACCTTAAGACCACGAACCTCCCAGTCAGTGGTCTGCCTCGCTGCTTTATTTCAACAGCTGAGCAGACAGCCTCTGCTTATTTAAATTGGAAGTCACTGCTTTGGAGACCCAAGCTCTGTTTACTATATTAATTAAATTTCTTACATAGAGCCCAAATCTACTGCGTAGCTCTTACAACCCAACACAGTTTCGTTTGCGAGAGAAATAAAAAACACACCTGCTTCCTCATCTGGATAAACACAAAACCACAGAACCATTATCATGTCTCTACCAGAATTCTCAGACTTGCTTCTAGATCTTCAGCATTCCAAGGGTCTACTGTGAAGCACCTTAAATGGCCAGTGCCTTTCAGAAATGCAACATTCTAAATAGTTACTTCTGGACTTGACACAAAATAATGGGCTAGATTATTACATGATGTCCTGGTGTCTTGCTTTCTGTAGGGTTGCGGGGAGGAGGAAAACTCTATAAGAGGGACTGGAAGGCCCAAGTTTGGTTCCCAGGGCCCAAGTTTGGTTCCCAGCACCCATATCAGGCAGTTTACAAACACCTGTAACTCCAGGGCATCTGACATCTTCTGGCCTTTACAGGCACTTACATAAATGTGTCATATAAGTACACACACACACACACACACACACAAATAAAAAGAGTTGGTGTAGTGGTACACATTTAGAATCCCAGCACTCGGGAGGTGGAGGCAAGCAGATCACTGTGAGTTCAAGACCAGTGTGATCTAGCAGAACAGACCAGCCAGGGCTATAGAGCAAAACCTGGTCTCAAAAACAAATAAATTTTATAGGCTCTGGCTGGATTAGATTTTCTTTTTGTTCATTTCCACATCTTTTTATTTTCTAATGTAAGATGGCTCAGAACTTGAACTTGCTATCATGCCAGATTGACCCTGAACTTCAGTATCCTCTGGCCCTGCCTCTGGAGTGCTGGGATTCTGAACAAGCACCACCGCTCCTTGAAGACTAGCTTTTCTGGATGCTTCAGGTATTGGCTGGAGGATGCCTGGAGGAACTCTTTCCGTCCTTTACTGAGTAAGGAGCATTCCTCCATTAAGTGAGCCACAGCTGTGGTTCAGCATTGCCTTGGGATAGCGTGGCTTCTGAAGAATGCTTTCCAAAATGCAAATATCCTCAGAATCATTTTAAAAGCAATTAAGCAGCAGCAGATGGATTTTTCTTTTCATTGACCTTGGCTGGCTTGTTTTAGTTTGATTTTATTTCTGGCAGTGAATGCTTCATAGGTACTCTGAAAACCTACTGGCCTTTTTTTTTTTTTTTTTCCCTCAAAAGCAGCCACTCTGTGGGAATCGGCCTGTGAGGGCTCTGCTGGTGGTGGTGAGGGATCAGCAGGGTGGCTGCTGGCTTGCTGCAAGGCTTCAAAGCTAAGTCCCTGAATAACACCTCAGATTTCCGATATCCAGAACGAGGTTCAGGGTCTCTTTCTTCCCTTATCCTGAAGAAAACAGAAAGAGGACAGGCACCTGGAGGAGTCACCTGGTTCTTTCTAAGCCTTGGAAGCAAGGAAAGTGAGCTTGTAGAGAACTCAGCCGGTTCTGCAAGGCCTCAGCAACCTGTGGAAGAGCCAGGGGTTGGCTCGGATCTTGGGTTGGTTCCTACTCATCTAACCAGAAGGACCAACGGCTATATTACTAGTGGTGCTGGGAGGGTGCCTGGGTTCTAATGTCACAGCATCTAAGAGTGCCTCGTCCCAGTGGCCACCTGCCCTTCAAGCACACCATCCAGATGATTACCTGGGCTGTGCTATCGGAGTATCATTTAGAGAGTAAGTAAGCAGCCTAATGGAGAGATGGAAGTGCCCACGGAAAGGATGGCCCAAGAGCTTCAGAGGCAAATGGACACAGCAGACAGTGGCACTCTTACCCAGAAGGTTCCGCGTCTAGGGTTGTCACCTGCAGGGTCATATTCAGGCAAAGGTGGCCAGTGTAGGGAGACTAAGTGCTGCAGCTGAGCTGTCCTAGTTCTGGAGGCTAACTTCTGCACTAAGCCAGTGATGAGGTCACCTATTGTAAATGCACTGCTGTAAGGGCTAGTGCAGTGATGAGGTCACCTATTGTAAATGCACTGCTGTAAGGGCTAGTGCAGTGATGAGGTCACCTACTGTGGATGCTTTGCTGTAAGGGCTAGTGCAGTGATGAGGTCACCTACCGTGGATGCCTTGCTGTAAGGGCTAGTGCCCCACTTGGAAACTGGGACTGCATCCCACACAGTAATTAACTTGCAATGCAATCTTCCCACAGGTCAGTCAGCTGTCAGATTCGCATAGGACCCACCTTTTGCTCATGGGCATCTTTCTCAACTACCAGATATACACAAACCTAAGGGCTAAAGTTCTCTGGCCCGTCAGTGCCTCAGCCTGTGGGCTCTCCTCTCTGCTCGGCCACTGGTGCTGAGTCAGGGTCTGCCAGAAGGCAGCATCCTTCTCCAGAAACAACTTCAGTTTCTCCTCAATGACAGTGAGCCAAGCTGTGCCTGGAAGTTGAAGAGGGCCTTCCAGTGGAAGAGCAAGAGAAACAACCGGTTTCTTTCATTCTTTTTTTTTAAATGGTCAGATATCTGCACAGTCCCTTGTTCTTATGTGAAGGCGCAGTCTTGAGGCAGGGTCCTGCTGCGTATCCCAGACTGGACTCAAACTTGCAATCCTCCTGCCTCAGCCTCCTAGTGCTGAGATTACAGGCATGCTTTCTCACATTTGGCCCCACTGTCTGAACTACACAAAAGGCTCATCATGCTCAGGAGCCCAGGCAAGTCCTGCCCAGATCTGGAATGCCCTGTCTATCCTGGGCCTTTCAAGGCTCTAGAACAGAGGCTGAGAAAAGTGAAGAAAGAGACCAGGCCTGGTCTCCACAACGAACACAGCTGGAACAAGGACATATGAAGCTTCTCGAGAGTCTGGAGAGGACCTGCCCAGTGCCTGCTTGGAGAGGGCTTTCATCAGTGACATAGGCTCCCATCAGCCTTGCCTGCCACGACTTCCGCACCCCTGCTTTCTTGCTGGTCTTCCCAGCTCAGCTACCTTCACCTCAGGATCGAACAGTCCAGATGGTTCTGCATATGGTCACTTAGCATCGTTACTGCCCAAGAAGACAGGAGCACTAGACTTGACCTACATATTTAGAAGTCGAGGCAGCCTCAGCAGCATGAACAGCGGTGGCCTTCAGGAGGTGGCCAATGGCACTGTGACCTGCGGCCTCTGGGAGGAGGTGCTCATGGTGCTGCAGACCCATATGGAGGAGAACCCAGTGTGTGACTCAGGGGTTACCCTAGCTCCAGCTTGTCTGCCAGCCTTTCCGCTCACCCTGATCTGAGAGCTTCGGGCCTGCGGGTCTGTGCACAAGGATGGAGGAGAAGACATACCACGGAGCTTTCATGGCCCCAAGCCTAAGGCAGAGTTTGGACTGTGGTACTTTCCAGAACTCATTCCTTCTGGGCAGTCCTTTGCCATCAATTACTTTTTTCTAGAGTAGTGGTTCTCAACCTGTGGGTTGTGACCCCTTTGGGTCACATTTACATTAATATTTATATTACATTTACATATCTACATTATAATTCATAACAGTAGCAAAATTACAGTTATGAAGTAGCAATGAAATAATTTTATGGTTGGGGGCCACCACAACACGAGGAACTGTATTAAGGGCTGCAGCACTAGGAAGGTTGAGAACCACTGCCCTAGGACCTTATTCAGTTCAAGTTTAAAGAGAAACTTGCAAACTTTCACTAAAGCCCATAAGGTGGCGTGAGCAACTAAGTGGGATTTTCTGCAGTCAAAGGCTCGGTCACATGTTATCTAGAAGTCACCGCCACCTTCTCTCCTTGGCAAGCAGCCTTTGTGTCTGACAGACACCTCTGAGAAACAAGGGAGTAAGAGAGAATAAAGACTAATAAGAATAGAGCTAAATAAAATGCAAACCCATCCAGACTATAGTATTACAGAAAAATTCTGCTATGAAATAAAATTTAAATTAAAGCTCTTCCTTTGGGTTGTGCTAGTATTATAATTAAAAACGCTCCCCCAACTTTTTGACTATACCACAAGCTTTAGGTTTTAGTAATTTAATAACTAAAATTAATTTAGCATTTAGTAATTTAATGTGCCCAACAAGAGTAAATTAGATTATTTTTGAATATGTTTGTTGTGGCTGAACAGCTGTATTTTCTCATTAACCACACTTAAGGGGAACCAGACTGTATAATGTGAAATGACATCATGTCATTAAAAACATCTCATTTCTGGGCTGGGAGATGGTTTAGTCAGTAGAGTGCCTGCACTGCACACACACACACACACACACACACACACACACACACACACACTTCTCCATATTATATAATTTGAAACAATAAAATAAGATTTTTTTTTTTCAAGACAGAGTTTCTCTGTGTAGTCCTTGCTGTCCTGGAATTCACTCTGTAGACCAGGCTGGCCAAAATTTTTGTTTCTAACTTTGAGAATATAGTAGTTAGAAATTTCCTTGGTGGAGAAACAAGACTAAAAGTCTACCTGAAACACCTAAAGTTCACAACATGTGAAAGCAGATTTGTTTTCCCAATATAGAGTCATATAATGGGTAAATTTTGACTAATCAATACATTATAAACATTTCCATTGCTGATAGCATCTCTGTATTACATACATTATATTAAGAATGGTATGAACCTCATTGCATAGATTTATAGTAACTGGTTCAGTCTACTCTTTCATGGGTCAACCACCAAACTCAGCCAGCCTGAGTTCTTTTCCAATTATTTTTTACATCAACATCGTTATATATGTAATTATAAATTATAATTTCCATCTGAACTCATGGAAAAGGATCACTGGGCTAAAGGGCAGGCACTTTATGAAAGTGCTTGACAAAACTTTCCAGACTCTAACAAGGTCATCATCAATCAGATGTAAAGGTCGATTCAAGCAGCTGATCTGCGGCACACATGGCTGGGGAACACTGAGGATTTGGTAGTCAATGAGAAGAGCAGTAACTAATGGCCTCTCACAGAGGTAATCAATGCTAGGTGGCTTTATGTGTACGCTGGGGATGCGACCCATGGCCAAGTGTGCTAGTTCATCTCCACCTCCTGCAGTCCTTCAGATTTCTGGAAGTTATGAAAGAAAGACTTTCCTTTGTATGGCTTGGAGGATGGAGCCCAACTCTTGACCGTTAAACCTTTTCACAGATCTGAAGACGCAATGTGTGGTCATGATGCCTACACTCTGCATACCGCCGAGACAAACCCATGCTCTGGGATTTACAGACTATCCAAGACACCCTTAAATAAGAGGGTGGCAGGCTGTTATTGCTGGCATGCTGATTGGGAGGTTCCAGTCAGGAGAACCATGTTTCTGCTCTATTATGTTCTAATCATTAAATTGCAAATTTAATGCATTCTCAGGACAGACTTCAAATTGATATTGATCCAGTTTTGCTGGTATTTGGAAATCCTAAGAGGAAGAGACCTTTACATCTGATTGAAATTCCGTGTGGTTAATTGATTAACTGCTGAAGTTTTCTGAACATTCATAGTATGGAGCTCAACATGTCAAGAGATTCTGGGCTTTAAAGCCTCTTAGAAAGATTATGATGTTCTTTGCATTTCTTCAGCTTCCAGCTATATAGACATTCAGTCCACCTACAACTTCTCCTACTGCCATTTTCTGTGGAAAATACATTGCAGCCCTGATCCCTATAATTTTATGTGAAGAAAAACACAGTGACTGATGTTTCTGGCTGACAGCCCACAGCCTATCTTTGGTCTTTATCCCAGAGAGCTGCTGTCTTCCATTTACATACCTTGGCCTTCCTGACATTGACGCTGTCAAGAGTGTTCGATGCATGAGATGTCAGAGGGCTTAGATTTCTCCAGAGTACCGGAAGGGGGACTCTACAAGGCAACCCTGTGTTGTACTTGCATTAAGATCATGTTCTACAGGATAAGTATACTCTCTTCAACCTCATTACTGATTATGGCCAAACTATATCTGCCTGTGTGACAGATCCCATCCCTGTATTCAGAGCGCTACAAGAAAAAGGTTTACCGACTTGACCTTCTTTCCATTTTGGGTGCCTTCCTTTCAAAAGCAGAAGTTCAATAACCACGGCAACAGCTTATGCCAAGATGGAATTTGTCATCTGCTGCTTAGAGCTAGCTGCATTAATAAAGAACTGGAGTTTGTTACTCAACCTGTGTCAATCTGAAGGACCCTCTTTACATGTAACTCATTTTGGTATGCATTCAAAAGCTATTTGCTTTTCAATTAAGGGTCCCAGTAGAAAAATAACTGGCTGCTACAATTAATTTTCTGGTTTTGTTTATATATTATAGAGACTATTAATGTAATACAGTTTTAAATATTAATCAGGAAGCTGAAGGTATGTGTAGCAATATAAAATTTTAATATATATATTAAATAATCATTTAGAGAATTTTATTTATTTAGCCAACAAATATATGTGGAGTACTTCTATGTGCCACAAACTGTGTTGAACAGCTTTTCTAGACTAGATGATAACTGGAGAAAACATTCAATGACAGTAATTTTTTTCTCAATCTTTTGAGGCAAGACTTTGCTATGTATTCCAAGCTGGCCTTGAATTCACCAAGTATTCTGTCTGATCTCAAACTTGCAGCAATTCTCCTGCCTCAGATTCCCAAGTGCTGGGACTAGAGGCATGTGCCACCATACTCAGCTTGCAAAAGCACTTAAAAAACTTGCTTCAGGAGCATGGAGGCAGCAAATGATGAAGCCTGAGCATCCACAAACACTGTAAGCTGTGAGTTTATGGTGAAGGGCTAGGTATAGACAGGCAGGTAGACAGGTATATAATAAGATAGGCATAGACATTAGACTCCAGTCTAGCTTCTAACAGGCAAACACGGTGAAAAGTGGGGCTTATAGGCCATAAGCATATGCCCTTCAACATCAGTAACCACGAGAATTAAGTTCCTACAGAACCATCCCAGCTACCAGTGGAAGGCAAACGGGACAGGGGAGGGCCTGAGGGAGAGGGGACAGCAGGCAGAGAGTTACCCAGGGCTAGTGGCGGCTTCCACAGTCTGCTCCAGGGTAACAAAAGAGAGACAGGGAGTTACACTGAAGTCCATGTGACACTGTCAGCGAAGACACGGAGTCAGATGTCCCACAAGAATTCAATCTTGTTCATTTGAGCTAAACAGCTCGGGTGGTTGTTGCTACAGAGATGTAAATATGTCAACTTTCTGGAGAAACTGGGCTGCTGAAATGACATAGACCCCCAAATAACCTAAAATACTGCATATTTAAAAGTGTTTTTTAAATTGCTGACGGAAGTTACATTATTGTAATTTTCCAGCAGGTGGATGTATTTGTGAGAAATATGCAAGACAACGAAGACATGGCTTAATTTTCACTCAGCTAAATTATGCTACTGTGAAAACACAATTCCATTTCTTCACTAATTGCCTGGAATCTAAAAGAGTCAAAGTCAGAACACACTGAATTCTGCCTGACGTTTCTCAGATCTACACGAGCTTTAAAGCCCTCGGTACTGGGCACGCCATAGCATTTCTCTGGTGGGAGGATGCTTAGTCAGGAGCTTTTACACATGACTTAGGACTACTGCCGCCCTAGCTAAGATTGCTCCATGTTATTAGCTCACAGAATTAATAATTTTAATTGGAACATATATGGAGGTAAGAATACAAAATAGTCATGTCAAAATAAAATCGACTGACAATAAGCACGAGTCAGATTTTCAGTTTCATTGTTACTATGTAGTCAATCTCAGCATTAGTAAAAATGACCCAAATTAGTAATATTGAGCATTCTAGATAAACCCTGACAGCATTTCTCTGTACTTAGGTATGAAGAAAAATCCCCGCATCTATCTCAAGGCCACGAGCGAATGCTGCAGTTGGATAGTGCAGATAATGAGCCATAAATAACCATGCTTGTGTATTCTCACTTGATTTTTATTAACCTACTTTAAGGATCAGAGGCTCCTTGGAAATTATTTAATAATAATTATTAATCATCTTGCCTAGTAAGAATACGAACTTATTTTATTGATGAGTAGCTATCCAGTAAATATTTAATATTCTACTTAATACAGATGCTCATGCTAAAAAAAAAATTCAAGTGAATCCATCAAAGCAGATCAGAGAAATGAGGTATAAACAGCAGAATTTGTGTACCCGGCCTAGGGAAGGCTACAATGCATAGATTCTGAATTAGCCTAAGGAATCAAGTGTGTTTTGAAATACATTAATTTAAAAGCCATGTTTCCCCCCTCTGCCCGCACAGCTGCAGACTGAAGACATTAACAACTGACTACAAGGACTATTCCTGGCCTAGGATCCCAACAGCAGGGCTGGTTTTGGAGGAAACAAACACACCAACCTCGATATATCTTACACTCTTGTTCTGTGTCTTTGCTGTAACTCTTTAGGTGCAGCAAGTATCTGTAGTGACTATCACAAACTTGTGACTGCTGCTCTGTAAGCAACAGCTAAGGTTGGAGAACGGACAATGAGTGAGATAAACAATAAATCACACAGACTCTGAAGTGGTGGTGGAGGCCAAGGAGGAAAAAAAAAAAAGCAAGAGAAAGGTTTCTGAGAATGTGTGTGTAAGTGTGTGTATGAGATGGGAGAACAGGGGTTCAGTGTTTAGCTGGCCAAGAAGGCCCTTTATCCAAGTTACATATGGAGAAGAATAAGAAATCAATGCCACTTACTTTACGCACAAGATATTTCTCATCAAACTTCTGAAAAGTTTCAATGAGAACGAACATCATTTAATGGGAAATCATGCTGCACAATGCAATTTCTTCAGGAAAGCAGCTTCCCTGGTTTTATTTTGAGGCATGGTCAATTGGAAAAGTACAACTTGCTACCTATAGCTTCTAGATTTTATTTTTGACAACAGAGTGGAGCTTCTCAAGCATGCTGGGGTCCCACACTTCAGCCCTCTAGGGCAGAGTGTTGGTGGCACTCAAATGAAGATGTCACCAGTGTACTCACTGAGTGCAAACACCTCATCAGAAGGGCGGTCCTGACTCAACTGTCCTATTGGTTTTCTACAGCCCCTGATACCTGCTGTGCATCAGAAAAATAAATACACTAATGCATGTTCTAGTCCTACACTAATTCACTAGCAATGCTTATTTATTTCCCGTGTGTGTGTGTGTGTGTGTGTGTGTGTGTGTGTGTGTGTGTGTCTGTGTGTGTGTATACAACTTAAGAGTTGGTTCTCTCTTTCCTCCCTGTGGAGGCAGGAGATTGAACTCAGGTTGTGAGTCTTGGTGGCAAGAGCTTTTACCCACTGGGCCATCTCGAGGGTCCAATACCAGCACTTTCGAGGCTTAGGGAGCTGTCTGTCCTCTCCCAGGATGACTTGGGAATCATTTACCATACTTAGACTGCAATGGGCCTTGTTACTCCACCAGCCCTGAGTGTGGGAAAGCACTGACCTGACCCCAGGGTAACGTCTGTGGCGGATTTTCCCCGGAAGCTTGTTAGATAAAGTGAAAATGCCGTATGGAGCATGAAGACTGCAAGGACGCTTGGACTGCCACCGTAGCCTCTCCACAGCTCAGCCTTAGAGAAACTGAGGCAGCGAGTGAGTTCTAGCTGCCACTGCCGACGCCGAGAGCAGGGCAGGAAAGCCACAGGAGCCGAGAGGCTGCTCAGTTTAGGCCCTATCTGAAAACAGCTACTCATTCACAGTGGGACTAGGGGTAGGTTCTGGAACGTTCTGTATGTCTGTAAAATGGAGACAACAACAATCCATGCCACAGGGTGAAGTGTGGGGGAAAGGTATGACTTCAGTGCAACTGAAAAAGGTCACAATATCTGAGCAGCAGAACTTCAAATTTGATTAAAAAGAAAAAAACAAAACAAAACTCAACAAGGGGTTGGACAGATGGCTCAGTGGCCGAGAGACCTTGCTGCTCTGCAGAGGACCAGGGTTCAGTTCTCAGCACCTACACTGAGTGGCTCTGTAGCATCTTCACACACGGTGCACATACATACACTCAGGTATAAACACATACACAGAAAATGATTTCTGTTTTTTAAAAAAGAGTCGAGGTCTGGGCTGGAGAGATGGTTCAGCCATTAAAGGCTAGGCTCACAACTAAAAAAGAGTCAAGGTGTGGGCTGGGTGTGGTGGCACATGCCTTTAATCCCAGACTGGGAAGGCAGAGGTAAGCAGATCTCTGAGTTTGAGGCCAGCCTGGTCTACACACACAATGAGTTCCAGGACAGCCAGGGCTATGTAGAGAGACTCTGTCTCAAAACAAACAAACAAACAAGCAAACAAACAAGAAAACAAACAAAAAAGCCAGAGCCAAGATATGCTTAATTTGGCTGGGCTGCCGCATACACTCTTTCTGACACAGTGGCACCCCACGGCCAGCTGTGATAAGGTACACATCTACTTCTTTTCCCTGTCAGCAGTTACACGGAAGGAATAAGGCAGGAGCCATGTCTCCCATCTCTTAAAACCCACAAGCTGGGCATAGTGGTAATCCTAGTACTTGGCGGGTTGAGACAGGAGGATTGCCAAGTTTGATGGCAGCCTAGGCTACATAGAGAGACCCTGTCTCAAAACCACCCTCACCACCTGACTCAGGGTTTTATCTTTACAGAAACTCATCCATGGATGGAGGAGAGGAGGTGAGGGGGGGGATGGCTGTATCTTTCCTAGCTGGAAGAACACTCAGAATCACTGTCAACAGAATGTCGAGTTTGAGCTCTGGTTCACTTTGGTACTTTGCTTTTGCAGTGCTGGGGGCTGAACCCAGGACCACACAGACTAGGCAAGTACTTAACCAGCAAGCTGTATCGTCAGCTCTCACCTGAGTTATATTTTAACAGACTGCACACCACAGAGAGCTATGAACATCTTGTTTAGTTTTTCTGAATGATCAAAATTCACACGAAGAGAAAGTCCCACAGTGTTACACATTCTAAATCATTTCACTTTTAAAAACCAGACACATACCCATGTTCTGCATAAGTGAATATGAGTTCTGAGTCCCCAGAAAAAGTCTTCCAAGATTGAAAAGGGGGTAGTCAACACAGGCAGGAAAACGGGGCCACTTTTCCTTAGTGGACAAAGCCACGTGAAAATGGTGTATGTGGAAAGGCACAGAGCGAACCGCAGCAGTCACGGTATGTGATTGGTCCTCACAGAACGCAGAGCCGGTTCCAGCAGGTGCAATGTGGCAGGCTGTGTGTTTTAAAAATTCTACCTGACACCTTAGGTTTCTTTTCCTTTCAAGTGACTTCACACACAAATCACAGAAAAAAACAAACAAAATCTCATAAGAGTTCTAATCCACTAACTGTACACAGGTATTGGTTTCCAGCTGATCAGCTTAGCTGTTTCTCTATTTCTGCGCGCTCCTTACAAACAAATAAAATCGGACGTTCATACTTACTGGAAAGAACAGTCGTAAGGAAAATGTAGTCGGAGAAGGAGATGAGCCCACATTCTCCAAGGGTGTAGAATATACTGCCTTCATCAGCAAATTTTTCTCGTTCCTGGGCAATTTTCTAGTATACGCAGGTCCCACCAAGAAATAAAGAAGACAGAGCTGGATTAGAACACAGACAGCAGGAGGGACTGGGCGGTCACCTCACAGTTCACTACCTATGCATTTCTAGGACGGCCATTCAAAACCAATGGATCCTTTACAGTTTTTAAGCTAATGAAAATTCCAAGGCAAAATGATTAGTTTTTTTTTTTTTTTTGCTGAAACATTGGGTTAATAGGAAATTAGAAAATGATTTCAATTATTTCCTGTCATTGAAGACACAGCCCTACCTCAGAACTGTTTTAATTTTAAAACAACTGACCTCACTCTGAAACACAAAGGAAAAAAAAAATCAAACAAATGAAAAAGCTAAAAGGAAACTGGTTCCAACTGACCAAAAAAGCATACTGTTAGTGATCTGAACTGGAGGGAGGCAGCGGGTTTCAAGGCCATACAAATGCTTCTGAAATGCTCATTTTCATCTTTTATCTGAAATGCTGATTTTAATCTTTCCTTTTGGACTCTTAATCTTAGTCTGAAATATGGAAGAGTATTTGGGATAAAGAATATTCTGAAATACGATGCCAAGTCCGACATTCACCCCAAGATTTAGACACAACAACCTATTTATTATTACATTAGTGGATGCTACTGAATTTCAGCTTTTTGATGAAAACAAATGGTTTCCTGACTCAGCTCTTGCTTCAAATGCATCTTCCCTTTCTCTGTGATCATGAAGGCCAGCTTCAGTAGCAGCCTGCCTGACACATGGTCCCTTTCCACTTGTCCAGCTAAACTTTTCCTGTCCTCTGAATTCCTCTCTGAAGCACAAAATCAGTGGTGATGCTGAAGATACTTTCAAAAACTGCAAAGGATCCACCGGAGAGTTGCACTTGAAACAAAGTCCGTAAGTTCTGGACCAACCACAGGTATTTAAGAAACTATTTATTCTGTGCACCAAGGGGGTAGGGGAGAAAGAAAGAGGTTTTAAGAACTCCAATCAAGGAAGCGCAATCAAAGCAACAATCTCATGCAAGCAGAAAACGGCAGGCAGCACTTTGGGAGTCTCATGAAAACCGACAGGCACCACCACACCAGCATCCAGGCACAGGCTACCACGGTTACCTCTGTCTAGTGGAGATCCCATCAACATCACAAAGGAAAGAAAAGTGGTTAGGCAACGGAGAGCACAGGCACCATGGGAGTCAGCATGGTATCACCCCCGCGTGACCTTAACCAACTCAGGTGGCCCACCAACAGGTGCGGACTCACAGGCACAGGCGGTGCCAACCAAACAACCCCAGATTCTAGAGTTCGACTGCAGCCGCCACTGGAGAAAGAACTTGGGGCTGGGCTGCAGCTCGGTGGTAGAGGTCCTGCCTCGCATGCCCAAGACCTCGAGTTCCATCCCCAGCAATGCAGAAACCAAACAGAAGACAGGAAGCAAGTGCTTCTCTGACTTTCGAGGCTGATATATTATCCCCCATGACAGTATTTAGTGATTATATCTTTGACAACTAAAATGAGCACATAGTTCAAGGTGCTCTCAGTATGGCTGGATCTTATGCCAACACTTGGTTCTCTACCCAGAAGTTAAACATAATTTCCAGGAGGAGGATCTACTGGAGAAGAGCCAGGGCAGCAAGGACACTCTCTGGAAAGTCAATATGTAAATTCCTCAAAAAATATATATGTACATACAATTGACAGAAATTTTTATTTATATATAATGATCTGATATGTTGTAAGACAATGTGAACAGGAAGACTTACACGAGAAGAAAATGTTTCCAAAGGCATATGATTGCTATCCAAAGTAGTAAGTGTATACGGAAGCCAAAGAATAAACATTATAATAATCTCATGGAGATGCTGCTCTGTGCATTAAAATAAAGAGGGCATTGGGAGCCAAAAGTTGAGGAGCAGGTGAGAGTTTACCAAGTGAAAGGAGGCAGCTGGCCGGAGCTACGAGTACTACCACTCCACGGTGCTGCTCAGAAGAATAAAGACAGAAACCACACCTGGCCACTAACTTTAGATTTTCACTCAACTTCAAACTGACAGAAGAACTGACAGACTAGTAGAAGGAGCCAGCATATACTTTTTATGCAAGTTTACTAACACATGACTCCACCGGCTTTATATTTTATATAGAGACAGCCTTCACATCACTCTGAGTCAGCTGGAGACGTGGCGCTATTTTACATTACTTTAAATATATCAGCATATATTTCCTGTGAACAGAGACATTCTCTCAAGCAGGCAGAATAAACTCAACAAAACCAGAAAGTTCAATATTAATACACACAGTATTACTTAATATCATCCATTAATAAAGAACCTTAGTACATTATTTTGTGTGCATGTCACCGTGAGAGGGTGGCGGTCAGCCGACAACCTGAGATCAGTTCCTTTTTTTACCATGTGAGCTCCCAGGCTCAAACTCAGGTCATCTTGTCAACCTGCATCCTGTCCATTTTCACACTTAGACAGCTATCCCAACCATTTCCTTTACACCCATGTCCCTTCTTCCCCAGTCCAGATGTCAGAACAAAAATGCATCATTTTGCCAAGTTTCTTTAGATTCCTTTATCTGGAGCAGTTTTTCCTTGAAGGTTTATTATATATTATTGTGATGGTATTTCCATAGAAGTCACCATTTTAACTACTTAACCACACATCAAATGAATATTTTTGTGCCTGGCTTCTACCATTAAATGTTCTTGAAGTTCATCCACATAGTGTGGACCAGTACCCAAACCACTACACTGTGTGTATATACCAGGATTGGTTTACACATCCACAGGCAGGGCACTCAGATGATGTCTGCCTTTTGGCTGCTGTATGCAATCACTAACAACTGTCAGAGTAGTTGGGCTTTTCTCAACATACTCCTAAGAGTAGAACTCCCCTATTACATATATTTAAGTTTTGAGGGACAGCCAAACCATTTCCTTCAGTGGCTTCAGCACACACCCTGCCCCCAGGAACACAGAGGATCCAATTTCTACATATCCTTGCCTCTATCTTCATGGATATACAATGGTACCTCACTGTAATGTTTTCTTTTTCTCTTCCAGACAGGGTTCCGCTATTCAGCCCTGAATGCTTTGGAACTCAAGCTTGAAGTGGTCCTATCTCTGTCTCCCAAGCACTGGGACTACAGGTCCCGACACTTGGCTTCATTAAATTTTGATGTGCATCTTTCTTTGTGCCCAGCTTGCTGCCACATGCCTCATGACCTGAGATGGCACAGGCCATCTGAATGTCTGTCCAAGGCCTGTGCCACTTTTCACCTGGCTTCGCTCCGATGATTTGTAAAAAGAGTTTTTGACACCTCCTGGATGCTATGACCTTATCATCTATATACTCTGAAAATATTTTCACTCCTTCTTCATGTTCGTTTTTCACTGTACTGACAATGTTCTGGGAGTCACCTAAGGTTCTGTGGTGAACTTCAGTTCACCTATTTTTTTCCCCCTTTTATTTCATGTTGTAGTTAATACTCCATCATTGAAGCCAAGGTCATGGAGCTACTTCTACTTTCTAGTTTGAAAGCATTAATTCCTTTTTAAAACTTTCTGATTCATTTTGAGTTTTTACCTGTAATGTGAGATAGGCAGTCCAGCTTCATTTTACATTTGTGTATTTAATGTGTATGTGTGTAGGGATGTGCACATGCCATTGTTTACATCCGGAAGTCAGAAGGGAACTTGTGGGAGTGGATTCTCTTCCTCCACTCCCTGGACTCTGGAGATCGCACTCAGGTCTTGAAGCTTGGCAGGAAGCATCCTCACCCACTGAGTCATCTTGCCAGCCCTCACCTTTATTCTTTCGTGTGTAGATAGCCAGTGAACACCATTCCGTGTGTGGAAGAAACTACCCTCGCCTTACCGAATGCTCTTAGGCCACCGTTAGAAGTCAATCCATTGTGAAGTAAATCCAAGGTTTATCTCCAGATTCTCAACTTTACGCTATTTTCTGTAGGTCTAATATTATACTGTTTGGTGGTTAAAAGGGCAGCATGAGAGGTGCAGATAGGACACAATTTGGACCCATCCTCCTCATCTTAAGACAATTAGACAGTCTGCAGACATAAAAGAAATGTCACTAGACAAAGAGCTACAATAGACCTACTGTGGGCAATGAACACTCAGTCTCCACAGGGCCTCTTCACTACACTTGGAACGCTACTCCAGCTAGCCCACTGACCAATGCGGGCCTGAGCCTGGAGCCTTCTGCTCCTCAGCTAGCTCACTGACCAATGCAGGCCTGGGCTCGGAGCCTTCTGCTCCTCAGCTGGCTCACTGACCAATGCAGGCCTGGGCTTGGAGCCTTCTGCTCCTCACCTAGCTCACTGACCAATGCAGGCTTGGGCCTGGAGCCTTCTGCTCCTCACCTAGCTCACTGACCAATGCAGGCCTGGGCTAGAAGCCTTCTGCTCCTTAGCTGGCTCACTGACCAATGCAGGCCTGGGCTAGAAGCCTTCTGCTCCTCAGCTAGCTCACTGACCAATGCAGGCTTGGGCCTGGAGCCTTCTGCTCCTCAGCTGGCTCACTGACCAATGCAGGCCTGGGCCTGGAGCCTTCTGCTCCTCAGGGGAGGAAAGACTTTGTCAGTGTAGCTGCAGGTGAGACCTCCGCTATACTGAGAACTGTGGGGGGGAGCACGAGGGCCCCGAGAAGGTCAAACTGCTCTACGTAAGACGACGTTAAAGACACTGGGAAGACAGGACATCTAGGAGGACTCAGGGCCGACAGTACGTCCAGGCAGAGTGGACACCTCAAGGAACGGAGAAGTCAAGGGAACCAGGACAGCCTGCACAGGCACAGGGGTGCTAGAGGGAGGGCGAGCACAGAACAGGTGTGCCTCACAGCAGCTCCTCCAAGATGAAGCATGAACGACTAAAGAGGATTTGCAAGCGGCTCCTGTCTTGTGGTACACTGTGGCCATGTAATCTCTCGGTCCTTAGTCAAAGTCCACAGCGCTCATCAGAGCTTCTGGAGTTGGGGGTGCGGGGAGAGGGAGGAATAGCAGTCATCGGTGTATTTTCTGAGTGAGCATCCCCTTGTTAAAGAGAGGCTCAGCAGGACGGTACATTATTGAACATTCATCAGTGCCACGAGTCTGTAAATAGGCAAAACTCTACAGAAGATCTGTACAAAAGCTGTGACATTTTAATCATCGACACCAAAATTATCATAAAGCCATTGTATTTGATCTCACAAATTAAAGTGAGGAGAGCATCAAAGGGTTGTGTCAAAATTTTGGAAGGGGGCTGGGTGTGCTGGTGCAGGCAGATCTCTATAAGTTTGAGGCCACCCTGGAGTACACAGTGAGATGATGCCTCAAAAAAAAAAAAAAAAAAAGTAACGAGAGTTACTAGGAAACCAATTATTAAGACTAACTTGTGCCTATGGCTCTTCTTAGCTGGCTTTTTAAAAAGATCTAATTCTAATATAGATGATATTCTCAGATCATTTGCCCGTGACATACAGGGAAGCTATAAAGAACAGAGATATGAGTTTGAAAATGGAACATGTAAAAGCCTGAAGTTCGGTAAAAATGGAAACTAACAATTGAAGGAATTGAAAGGCTGACAGCACAGAGAGGGTGTCGGCTGGTGTCTCTGACTCCAAAGGTCCCTTAATGTTCAATCCTGCAAAGGGAAAATGCAGGCAAAATGTTCCCTTGCTTCATCTTTGGGGTAATGTTTAATGCTGGACTAAATTTTAAGTCTTTTTTTTGCCCTAAGCAAACATCCTCTGTGTGCTCACAGAGCTAAAGGGAGGCACATTTTTAAGGAAAACACAATGTTCCTTATCATTTTCTCTTCAAAATGTAATTTTTCTAAGAAAATCCAAAGAACATGCATTAATTCAATATAAGAAATCAATATAAATAGCAAAGATAATACACAAACTGTAAGAAAGAAATCGAAGCTGTGCTTAAAAGTGCAAAGAAATATTTCAAAGTTGCTTCAACTATCTTCTAAGAGCATATGCTATAAGATTAGTTTATTACAGTATCATCACAGTGAGCATCTGGAAGAAATGCCTTTCATCTTAAGGTCCCCAAGGGAGGGCTTCAGCTACTTCAGCGTATGGTGAAAATTACTAAGCGTATTTTAGAGAGTTGCAATCATAGGTGCCTTATAAGTATCAGGCCACATCATATAGCTCAGGTGTTCCCTATCAATTTCTTCTCTAATCACTTCAACTTCTGGAATTAAAAGTGTGAGGCAGAATGCAGGTCAACTTAGAGCACCCTTTCCATTCAACTTAGTGATCAATGTCCCCTTTTTGGATGACAAAATTTTGCAGCACACTTTAAAGCTCACTGCCATACATGAACAAAATATAACTTTTAGTGTTCACTTAGAACCTAGCCTTATTTCAACACATAGAACAGGTGTGATATCACTAAGACACCAAAGTTATCGACCTTAAGTAATGAAGAACAACCCCCCATCCCCCACCCCCGCCCCCATGAAGGGGCTGGTGTGGTTTCACTTGTACTATGGTATCACACTAATTTTTTTTTTTTTTTAAATACAAAACCAGGGCTTCAGGCTTAACAGGCAAGATTTCTAGCCCTGAGCTACATCCTTAGATCCCCGATTTACATGTCTGAGTGTGGTTACTGGAGGCTTGAACTCAGGGCTTTGTATGTGGGGAGCAAGTACTCTGAGTGGAGTCCCCAGACCTTTACTTTTGATTTGGAGATAGAGTTTCACTAGGTTACTAAGCTAGCCCTGGTTTCACCCTACGGCACAGGCAGGCCTGTGGTCCTCCGACTTCAGCCTCCTGAGAAGCAGAGATCGGAAGTCTTTTTTTTTTTTCTTTTTTTTTTAAACGTGCATTGATGTTTTGCCTGCATGCATGTCTATATGAGGGTGTCGAGTCCCCTGGAACTGGAGTTACAGACAGTTGTGAGCTGCCATGTGGGGGCTGGGAATTGAACCTTGGTCCCCTGGAAGAGCAGTCAGTGCTCTTAACCGCTGAGCCATCTATCTCTCCAGCCTGAGACTGAAAGTTTTATGAGTAAACTTACCGCTTTAACACACTGTTCCCATACGTGTGATCACCACACTTAGCAGTGAATTAAAAACCCCCAATAGTTCTACTGGGTTGGATGGCTTTGTGTTCAAGTGCCTGCCCTTTGGCTTCTGACTAGTCTCACAGACTCACCAAGTCTATGGTTAAAGTTATACGAACCATCAGGGGCCCTGAGGCTGTGTTTCCAGTCAGGATTCCAATGTGTTAGCATTCAGTGTATGGTGACTCCCAAGCGGTTAGTTACAGGGTTGATCAGAACAGAGCAGGTGATTTTCCCTTCGAGGACTCCATTAGATGGAGCCTATTTAATCTCATCGTTCTTTCTACTCCACACCCAGTTTTCAAGTTCTATAGTTTAAAACAAAAGGAGTTCCTGGAAATCAACAGACCCCACAAACTAAATGAATGCTCATGTAGCAACCTATAAACTAAACATATTTGTGGTATACAGGAAAAGAAAAGGGGCGGGGGGGAAAGGACTGCTACTTAAATTAAGATGCCAACATTCATGAACCTCAAGTTTTTGGATTACTTTAATATTGACACTTGTTAAGGATTATTTTATTATCAGTGTTTCTTGCCAGATGTGATGGTGCAGGTCCGTAATCTCAGCTACTGAGGTTGAGACAGGCAGATTATGAGTTGACCAACTGAACAACTTAGTAAGACCCTATCTCAAAATAAAATTTAAAAAGGCGCTGGACGTAGTGTCACACATCTTTAATCCCAGCACTTGGGAGACAGAGGCAGGTGGATGGATCTCTGTGAGTTCCAGGCCAGTATGGGGTACACATAGCGAGTCTCAGGACAGCCAGAGCTACATAGTGAGACCCAGTCTTGAAAAAACATTTTTTTTTAAAGGCAAAATCTGTTGCTCAGTGGCCAAGCATCTGGTCTGCATGTGCAAAGCCCTGGGCACACTCACCAGTACTGTGAAAAAGAAACAAAGGAGAATCAATATTTCTCTATACTGCTGAAAAAAAGATTTCAAATCCCTCTAGTAATATTTGTAGTTGTACTTTGAAAAATTAATGACAGTAATAGACTGCTTCCAGAAAACTTGATTTTGGCTTATCGTTTCCAAATGGCAGACAGCATCACTACCTGGAGTCAGGGTGGGGAGAGGGGAGTGTTAGAGAGGATTCAGCGATTTTCTCATGCAGTGACTCTCACACTTCATTATCTCCTTGGTGCACAGAGAGCTGCCAAAGCCTTGGGAAAATGTTAGTCTTACACAGTCACGTTATTCTCAGTCAAACAGGAGTTGTTGCACAGCTAAAATATGCCCTCTTGATTTGGTCCACACCCAACTGTACAGAAATGTCAGATTTGGTACACGCCAAATGAAAATTAAGTTTAAATGTTTTCAACTCGGTGTAGTTACGATTTCCCCTTCTCTGACTCAGATTCTCTTCTGAGCTTCTCAAAGGTCTTTTGCATTGGTGGTAACATATATTAGTGTGCAACAAACTGAGGCTGGGGTGCTTGAGATGATGTACATGCCATCTGCAGAAAGCAATTCTCTTTTCAGTCCCAATTCTGACCACCTGAGCTCTGAGAGCAACCCAACTACCCAGAATGAAATGTTCTCCTTATTTCATTAGCCTCAGAGAAAATGTCATCATGAAGATGCTTAAAATACAGCAGCGGCAGATGATATGATTAAAAGCAGTAGTAACAAGTCAAATAAATCTGCTGGAATGGAATTAACTTCAAGTGAAGGACAGAACTTTATTGAAGTGATTTATTTGAATCCTCAGTATCTGCTGAAGTATCATCAAAACTCTAAGGGGAAGAAAATCATATGTTTTGACGCTGCATGCCTGTATACTCCTTTATATCAGCTTTAGTGGGACAAATTATATTTGATCGTTATTGATATTCTGCTACCCAAATCTAAGAATTTAAACCTGAACTTTGGACACACAAATAAACTAGTGCTAAACACAAACAAATCACCTAGAAAGCAATCCCTGCCCCCAACAGTCCCGAGCTCAGCATCTTGGCTGTCGTCATGTAGGTATTACAAATGGCTTCCTTGTCATTTAGTGTAAAACAACCTCATGCATACACTTTAAAATTATGAGTCAACATAGTAATTTCATCCTTTCTCATCTGGAAAAATACAGCAAGGAAAATAGGTATCATGAGGAAAAATAAAAGGTCCATTACAAGAATCACTGCTCACACTCTTGACTGTGACAGCTACTATCTCTTAGGAAGCCCTGTGCGAAAGAATTTTAGTAACAAATTTGATACCAAACATTAAAAGATATCCATGGAACACCACTGACCTTTAAAGGTGTGCCAAGAGTTTCTAAGAATTATGGGGCTGGGAATATAGCTCAGATGGGAGTGCTCACAATCCACAGCTGTGCAGAAGCTGCAGACACTGGGCATGCTGGGTCACACCCATAATCTCAGCGCTTGGGATCGCATCTAAGATGACTCAGGTTTAGACAAGTTAACAAAGTGCCCAAGTTGACCGGACTGACTGGACTCTAACTCCACAGCCCACTCCATGAACCACTGCACTTCATATGCTGTGAACAGCACAGGGGCGCACAGGTGTCTGTGTGTACAATTTCTGAAAATGTTCCTGAGGACTGGACCTTTCTGAAGGACAACTTCACTCACTGCTGTGGAGCATTAACTTTGGGGCTCAGCTTGTCTCAGCTAATCTGAGGACAATCTGAGCCAGTGATTAAGTATGCCTTTACTTACTCAGTCAAGTGTGCTTCATTCATCATCAAAAAGTGCATCAATTCAAAAATAAAAGGCTCTTCTATACTCTTACAGCTTTCCATTCTCAAAGAACTAGCTAGCTTCTCTATGACCACAGGGCATCAGCAGAGATTCAGAACAAGGTGAGAACCTGTGTCTATAAATAGCAGAGGCTTGTTTTGAGTAGCTCTCCTAGAATCGTGTAACTGTGGTCTTCAAACATGCTCAGTACTAAAGTAATATGGAAAAGGAAAGTCTAGAACCAAGTCCTTCATGCCAGAGTGAACTACAAACAATGTTCTATGATGAAAAAGCCAAGAATGAGGCGTTGTCAAAAAGGTAATGGCCAGTTATGTTTATGCTTCAAATAAACAATGGAACATCAAATGGGTTCGGTTGATCTCAAATTCAAACACAACATAACCTAAAATAAAAATGTATTAATAGGAATCTGAATATTTGAGGCAAGCAAATAAATGACCTCCTTTTGGGGGCACTTAATGATTACATTATCTTTCTTTCGTCAACCTGAATAACCAAAAGGTGTTAAATCCACAGACTTTAGGAGCGGTGGAACTCGAGAGACTGGAAAGAGACCAGGTTACTCCACGTCAATACAGTGAGCGAGTGTCTGAAGTCATTAATAAGTTGGCCTGAAGAATAGTGCACTATGCTCGCAGGCCTCTGGGGCCAGCCTCTCCACAGGCAGTAGGAACAGCATGCAAAGAGCAGATCCTGCAAAGAGATAAGCAGGGGTCCACCTTCTCTAATGAAGTGACTGCTGCTTGCTTGGGGAGCTTAAAAGATATGGACTGGTGTCACCAAAACAAGCGCTGTTTCTAGAAACTAATATGAACAATTCCCTCACCATCTATAAAAGAAAATTTATGTTTAATATAAATTTACAAGGTATTCTGAAGGATGCAGTAAAAGCTGATTTAAAAAATATTTAACACCTCAAATTTTAATTTTAATGAAACAGTTTCTATATACTGATTCCAGAAACCCATAAAAGGTTCGGGAAAATATG
>CABHPP010125315.1:0-15753 GCA_902168425.1 Peromyscus attwateri | reverse complement strand
CCATCCATCCATCCATCCATCCATCCATCCATCCATCCATCCATCCATTTAATGGGAATTTATCTTGGACAAAGCAGTATGCAAGGTAAAAAAAAATCAGATATGGTTTAGTTGTCATGCTGGGTAGGAAACTCGAAGATGTTCACATTTACACAACAAAATGGTTTTTGATTCGTTCAATGCTTTGTGATGAGAAACTCCCAGATGCTGACATTTACCAGCTCCAGATAAGCAGCCTCAAACAGCACACCATCTGCATTAGAGGTTAAACACTCCTGATAAACCACAGAATGATTAGGGTCAATGAGAAAAGAACCTTCTTTTCTATTCCATCTGTGTGCACATATGGAATGACTCTTAATAACTTCCCTTGACTGAGAAAAGAACTAATGAAACTCAGACTGCAAACTCTACAGGCTGGAGGAATAAAACAATCTGCTATTAACTTGACCAGGAAGTAACTTCTGCAGAACCTGCTCCAGGCCGGGCACTATTCCAGGCACAGGGATGTTACCCTGCCAGATCTGGGACTTGTCCTCTTGGTATTTATGCATGGATAAGTCTGTTCAGGATAGATAGAACTGGAAAGGGTAGGATGAGAAATGGGAGCGAAGGGCAGGCTGGCTCCTCCTTGCTACAGGTAAGTGCTTGACTCCAACTGTATCCCCCTTTCTCCTCTATTGTCTCTTTGTGGTGGAAGTACATAAGGAAAAGAGACAGGGGTACAAGCATAATGAATTGTTTTTATATAAAACTATTTAGATAAAAAACATTCCTTGAATAAAATAAATTGAGGCTAGTGTTGGAAATTATTTAGTATTAATTATACAATATTGATCATAATTTTACCCAGAAGATTGTAAATTTCATATATTTCAAACAAATAATAAAAATGATGAGTGTTTTGGGGTCTATTAGAACTTCGTTATTCAAAAGGTATTGGCAAGGGTTTACCAACAATCCAGATATGGCTACAAGCAGATGAAAAGTAAAATAACCATAATCTCTCAGAGTGAGCAGCAGCGGTGTGAAAGGGATGTGTGGTGTTGACTTGGACATCTGGATAAGAGTCCAAGCATGGTCTTTATACAGCCATGTAATCTCAAGCAGGTAACATGAGCATTCTAATGTCACCCAGTCAAAGAGAAACATAGGAGTTTTCCCAAGCAGACAGCTATACTCTCTTGAGGGCAGAGAACTAAGGCAAAGAGATACATGAGAGCCTTTTGCAGCAGAGAGTGATGTCTGGTGACAGGGCAGTGCAGTGGGTTCCTACCAGACAGACTCAGTACAAATGCTGGATGCCTACACTAGGCATTTGTTCTGTGGCTAATGGTAAGACTTTTCTTTCTGGTGCTTTGGAGTTCAGGGGGGCATCATTTGGACTGGGGTGGGGTAAGCCTCCTTCAAGGCATCTTGGGGGCAACAGAGGTGCCTTGGAAATGCACCAGTCAGGATGCTATTGCTTCAGATACTCCCCAGAAGGATCTGTTAAGACCTAAGAAAATTCTAGGCAATGAACAATAACAAAAAGAACTTCTGGAGATTTTGCTTCTTAGTAGTAGATTTTCAGGTATCTGAGCACCTCCAGAGTTCAGACACGCAGACTTTAGTGAGGACGTGAAATGGCTTGGGTCACCTCGCCATGGAGACTGCCCCCAAGACAGACAAAGACGTGGAGGGAGGAAAAGAACCCTTGTCGGTTCATCTGCCTTCCTCCATGGAGCTGGCCTTTCCCTTCTTCTGACAGCTCTTTGGTCCTTGTCACCACAGTCAGGGACTTTTTCTTTCTCAGCATGGTGCTCCAAGTTGGGTCTGCACCCTGAGATGATGGAAGTGCAGTTAAATGAAGCTCTTTTTGAAACCAATGGGCTGGATCTTAAGCCTTCCTGAGAATTTAAGTGTAATTTAAGAAACTGGAAGAAATGATTGAGTCTCTGTCCTAATCCCCTGAGAGTTTCTGTACTCACTCGAGTGAGCAGCCTTAATCCTCCATGGTACCTGCGACCTCTGGATGGGATTCTTAATTACCAGAATCTAATTTCCCCTTCATGGGCACTACCTGAGTAGTGTCTGTCGCTCAAGTAAACTCATGTGAAAATAAAGTATTAAAATCAATAATTTGACTTTGAGGTGAGATGGAACAGAAAAATAACTTTCCAGTTTGCCTGGTCCCCAATTCCCAGGCAGCTAGCTTTTGTCTCTGCAGTGGTGGCTGGCTTGTGATTCCTAGTATCGCATCATGTCTACACCTGGGGTGGCATACAGGCGATCTGGCTATGTATGCACTCACTGGAGATGTAGGGTTGAGGTTGAATGCAGCTTCTGTGGGGATGTGGTGGGCTGTGTGTTCGACTCTATACTTCATGGGAAGAAAAGCAACAACACTGGTCGTATCAATACTGAACCCAATGCCCACCCATGCTCTGAGTCAGGGAGAGCATTGGCTAGCTTTGAGGTTGGCCACTTGACCACAGCAGGTCCCATTAAGCTTCTATGATCACAATTCTTGTTTCTCCTAAACATGTTTCAGAGCTCACCTAAGTCCCACCGTCTCTCTTCTGACTACTTACTTCTCTAGGGGTCATGAAAACAGCTAAGTTTACCAGTTGTTTATTATTACCATCAGCACCAATGCCACTATGCATCATAGCTCCCTATGATGTCAGGAGAAACAAAATACAAAGCTGAGCACAGGAAGCTAACCTTGCCCCAGCAGTATAGTATGGTGCCTACCCTGCCTGGTCGGAAGGAAGTGGGGAACCACAGCCACTTGCCGGGACCATCCAACATGGTGTACATCCTCCAAGTTAATTGTCACGACAACCCTTCAAAGCAGCCACTTCGGCTTTTCCTATTTACAGAACAGGGAAGAAGCAGAGAGGCGAGTAACTTGCCAAGACATCTGAGGATGATGGTGGCAGTCAGGGTTTAAAACCCATGCAGACAAGTCTTCCTCTTTCCCCTTTATTTTTTCTACAGAGTAGAGCTGATATAATAGGTAGCTCCTACCGAAACTCTCCCATCAAACATGCTGCTCAACAACATCACAGGCAAGCCAGCTCTGTCTGTTATCCCTAGGCTGGATTCCTCCTCCTTGGACCACTGCTGTGTGTGTGCCCTGTAAGATCTTTACTGTACCTGTTTAGCTGTCTTCCTATAAATGATGGAGGGGAGAATGAAAATAGCAGGGTTGCAGGAAAGAAAACATAGAAAGACAGGATCTTGAGACTTTATAGTCATTTTATTTGAACAAAGGGTGGAATTCCATGTAGAATTCTCCAACTGGTAAAGGTGGGGATGATTCTTCTGCATGTTTAAAGTTGAAATGTTTTATCTGTCTATCTATCTATCTATCTATCTATCTATCTATCTATCTATCTATCTGTCTATGTTTGCTTGTTTATCTATCCACCTGTGTGTCTCTCTGTCTGTCATCTGTCTGTCCATCCATCCACCCATCCATCCATCCATCCATCCATCCATCCATCCATCCATCCATCCATCTATCTATCTATCTATCTATCTATCTATCTATCTATCTATCTATCTATCTATTTTGTGTCTGTGTGTATCTGTGTGTGTGTGTGTGTGTGTGTGTGTGTGTGTGTGTTTGCGTGTGTGTTTGATGTGTGTGTATGGGCATGTGAACCACAGCACATGCATGGTGGTCAGAGGACAACTTACAAGGAGTCAGTTCTCTCCTTCAACCACATGGGTACTAGGGACTGAACTCAGGTTAGTCAGTCATGGCAGCAAACCCATTTACCCACTGAGCAATCTCATTGGCTCCCATTCTTATAATTCTTGCACGACCATTTGAGTGTCAAGCATTGGACAATGTAAAGGGAAATGGACATGTACAGGTAACTTTCAGTTGCCTACTTATGCAGGGTAGCTCCTCCCACCCCAGGTGGGGACAGTTTTTAGGAGAAGGAAAGGGGTACCAAACTCCTGTGCTTCAGTGCCAGCTTAGGACAGGAGTCTGAGCCTCTGAGGGATAACTGCTTTGATCCTTATTTCCCAACTCCTTTCTTCTTGTCCCCCATAGCACACCCTACTGTCAGGGGTGGGCCCTAATATAGACATGCAGAACATTCCCAGGATCTTGTTGGGGTCTCAACAGTAGGTATCAAGATAGAAGTATAATTGCCTGCCACAAATTGTGCTATTCTATCCAGGTGTGGTGACTCATGTCCATCATCCCAGCACTTGGGAAGCTGAGCCAGGAAGATTGTCACAAATTTGAGGAGACCCAGGACTTCCAAGTGAGAGAGAGCCTGTCTCAAAACTGCCACCGCCACCGCCACCACCCCCATCAGAAAGTGTGACCAAACTCATGAATTATCATCCCTCTCAAGGGTGAGTGGATCTTTACAGAACTGTCCTTGCTAGCCCTGTCATCACCGTGACCCACTGATTCCTGTGATGACAGGAGCATAAGCAGTTAAGCCTGATCAGAGGGTTTGGTTGCTTGCTTTGCCTGGCATGAAGGGCGGTGGGGAACTTCAGCCACATGCACAGACTGGTACCAGCCAGCCAATCAGAGGAGCCTTCAGAGCCGTAATACTTCTATTATGCAAAGCTTTCACAAAAATGTGCTTGCCACTTAACTTTCTGTCTGAGATTGTAGATATCCCTAAAATGCTCATGGCTATCATGTGCCTCCCAACACATCTCTCCCGCCAACTGGCAGCGCTAAAGATCCATAATGTGTCTTTTGCTCACTGGTAATATTTTTGAAATTCACTATGTCTGAAAAGCAGTCATCTGGAACATTCTGCAGGGCAATTTCTAGTCTCAGCTCTTGATGAAGGAAGGAAAGGCGGTGTGTGGAAATCAAATTATATGTTGATGAGAGCGCTCAGGCTCAGGAGCCTTTCATACTTAGGCATTGGCTGACTTTGGGTTCTGTATTCCTTGAGTGCCAGGAGCCTGTCATGCTTAGGTGCTGGCTCACTTGGGATTTTGTATTCCTGACCCACCTCACATTTTAAATTCTCAAATTTAGATCTCCTCTTTCTTTGGTCTAGGAACCATTATGGCCTTCATGAAGATCGCACCTTCCCCGTGTGTGGCACAGTCAGTACTCCTTGCTAGTGCTATGCTTTTGAGCCAGCACCCCAAATAAGATGCTCTGAGAAACCAAGAAGTGAGGAAATTTCTCCCCATCTCCTCATCCCACGTCTACCATCCTTGGTTGTCTTTTTGCTCCGTCCTTGCAAAGGAAGCATGGTAGTCCCAGCTGTTGACATAAGAGACCCCGGATGAAGTACTGTGTGGTGAGAAAATTCAGGTAACAGACTGGGGCCCTTGACTGAGCAGATGCCCCTGATCATCATCTAATTCTAGCAATAGGTCTTCCTCCTCCAGAACCCAGTTTTCTTTAACATATTTGATTATTATTTATTTATTTATTGCCTGTGCATACGTGTGTGACATGGCATATGTGTGGAAGTCAGAGGACAATCTGTGGCACCTGTTGTTATTTTCCATCACGTTTGACATGAGCATCAAACTCAGGTTGTCAGGCTTGTGCTTTTCCATGCTGAGCCTTCCTGCCCTCCCTGAACCAGCTTTCTAAACAGAGCCCTTCCTCCATGGCCACACCTGGCTCACATCTCTGCACTGCCTTGTTCTTTGTTCCTCTTGTTGTGATGGGGCTTCCTGCTTGCCCTTGCCTCTGTCCTGACATGACTGGCTATCCACCTCTCTGAGCTGTTCACTCAAGGTCTCACAGTGGTGTCTGAAACCACAGCTGTGGATGGTGTAGTCTTTAGGAAACTCTTCTCCAGGAGTGAAGGGCATCTACCACACCTAGGCAAGAAAACCTGAGGACATCTCTGTCAAGCCACGAAAGCGAAACAGAGATACACTCCGGGATGGGAGGAGGGTTCAGCATGTCTCCAGGAGCCAACACCTCCTGAGAGATCTCTCTGCCTGGTCTGCCCTGAGTTTGGTGGGCAGGATCAGCTTCAAGACCTTTCTTGCCCTTGAATATTTTACCGTCGGCATAAAATATTCTAGGATCTGTTAGGTAGACAGAAGACTGGGTGTGGTTATGAACATCTGTCATTCCAGCACTTGAGAGGTAGAGACAGGAGGGTTGAGGGTTCAAGACCGTCCTCAACTGCGTAGTGAGTTTAAGGGAAGCCTAAGCTACGTGTGACTGTCTTAAAACTTTAAAAACAAAACATTGGAGAGAGAGAGATCCACCAAAGAAAGGCAAAAGAAGGAGAGACTCTGATTTTGTAGGAAGGTCGACTTTTGGTTCTTGTTATTATATTGTCATCATTCTTGTATGTCCTCATTGCCCTCACAGTCTCTGTGAGGACACAGGATATAGTGGCCAGGCATGGTGGCACACACCTAGAATCCCAGCACTTGGGAGACTGAGGCAGAAGGATGGTGAATTCAAAGCCAGTCTGGGTTCTATGGTAGCTCAGGCTGGCCTTGAAAACCCAATGAGATCCTGTCCCTCAAATGTAAAATGCACTATATACATATACATGTATGAAATTATGAAAGAAAATTTCCTATAAAAGTTATTTAAAAGAAAACAAAAAGAAAGTCTTTGGTTGGGATCTCTGTTTTGAGCCCCAAGGCACCCTCTCTTTCTAACTTTCTAGGGTCTTGGGCAAGGGGCGAGGAAGCCAGGAGCGATTTGAATGGGTCACTCCTCCAAGGGGTCCGGGGCTCAAAGGGAGAGGCCAGGGGCAGGTCAGTGAATGTAGTCTAGCCTGGGGCAGAACACATTCCAGTGGTAAGGAGGAGGTCTGCAGGGGGCTCCTCCTACCAGGGTTGGCTTCTGCTCTCCCTGAGTGCAGCTCACCTCAGCCTGGGGCAGCCCACACCGCTGAGCTGGTGCAAAGCATCCTGCATGCAGTTTTTTTCCTCCCTCCCCTGCCCCCGCAAGGCTGGCGTTTCTCAAGTCTCCCAGCAAGCTATACATCATGAAATATTGATACGGTTCCACTAGACTGCTGCACCTGACATTTGATTTATAGCTTTAGGTGTTCTTTTTTAATTCTAAACAGTCAATGAAGGATCAAAGGAAATGTCATATTTGCAGTGTTCAAGCTCATAGTGGGCGCTCTGAAGCCAGAGAGGGAGCCACCCTAGGTAACTTGGTGCCAACCACGTCTTCCCTGGCCCTCCATGGGTGGGGCTTCTTGGGACTCAGCGCCGCCGTAGGTAGGTGGAGACAACACTTCCTCTACGTCCCAACATTTCAAATATTTGTCACATTAAATATCAACCTCTAGAATATTGCCTTCGTTTAAGCTTTTCACATTCCAATGATTTTTTATTATTTCCATCGACCAAAATAAATGAAGAAAATGTTTTAGACTACATTTGAAAGCATGTAAAAATCAATAACTGGATTTTAAAAGATTTGAAATGTCTTGAATACATTCATTTTCAAACATTTTCCCTCTGATCTTTAAATAGCTTTTCTTGGAGCATAACATTTTTTTTGAAAAGTCAAATATGGAGCATTAAGGGTATAATTACCATTTTAATTATAACTCAATCATCCTATCTGTTTTGCATAGAAATTAAAGCTTTTATGTCAGGATTTTGGGCACTCACAAATGTTCAGGAGCAATTAATGTTAAAAGTTTAATGTTTTTTTACACCGGGTATGAACTTGGCAATTCTTCATTTCCTCCTCAGCTGGAAAGACAAGGATGTGTCTATTTGTTATTTGATTTCTAAACTGGATTCATTTCCGTTTTTGAGTTTGTTCATGTATTTAAGAAATCCAGTGTGGGACTGGGGAGATTTCACGATGGGTAAGAGTGCTTGCTGTACAAGAATAAAGACCTGGGTTCAAATCTCAAGAATACCCATAAAAGCTAGGTGCAGCTGTTAGACCAGTCACAGTAACCCTTGTTAAAAACCGGTGCTGGGCACCTGTGACCAAATCATCTCCTTATGCAACCCTGCTGGGTAAAGCAAGCTCGGATTCTCTGACCCTGAGTAATTTGGGCTCCCACATGCCATGTGTTGTTGACTCCTATGGGAGGTCTTACCCTTTCTGAGGAGTGGACGGGGGAGTAGAAGGGAGGTGGGGGGAGTGAACAGGAGGAGAGGAGGGAGGGGAAACTGTGGTTGGTATGTAAAATAAATTTTAAAAAATTAATTTAAAAAAGACTAAAAAAAAAAAAGGAAGCAGAAAGTGATGAATGGTGGTGCTGAGTCTGACTTCTCCTTTTCAGTCTGAACCTCGTGCTCCTGGAATGACGCCACTCATATTTAGGGTGGGTCTTTTTACCTCACCTTAATCTAGAAACTGCCCCCCAGCTGGGTCTGGGCATTTGTCTCCTAGGTAATTCTAGGCCCTGTCAAGTTGACAGCCAATATCAACCACCACAGTAGCATGTGTGTGTGTGTGTGTGTGTGTGTGTGTGTGTGTGTGTGTGTGTAAATGTGTGCTATCACTCATGGAGGCCAGAAGAGGGCGTCAGATCCCTGGAGCTGGAGTTACAGGCAATTGTGAGCCACCTGCCATAGATATTGAGAACCAAACTGTGGTCTTAGCCACTGACCTCTCTCTGTACCCAGCTCCCATACTGTCTTTAATAATTATTGTTATATCAAGAAATCCATACTCCATAAAATGCTTAAACTTTAAAAGCTGAAATGTAAAAATAAATTAATTAAAAAAAACCATGCTGGGGGAGGGGTGGGAAAATAAGAGAATTGCTGGGACCTGATGATTGACAGACTAACTCCAGGTTCAGTAAGAGATCTTATGTCTACAGAATAAGGCCAAGAGAGATAGAAGACATCTAATATTTTCTTCTGGCTTCCTGCATGGATAGGTGCATGGCTATATGATCACATTCCCATATGTGCACATACACCACCCATCCACATAAAATAAATAAATAAGAAACATAAGCATAGTGTCCAAAGGAGTATCTCAGACACTGAGTGGCTAGAATCTGAGTCCTGTCTGCGACCTTGACCCAGTTACATTAGACCTCAGTTTCTTAAGTCGTAAAATAGACTCATAGCAATCCATGTCCTGTATGAGTGATGTGAGATGTGGTGAGTGGACATGTGGGAGATGCTGGGCAGTGTTTGGTTCTGGTATACATCTGGCCCTCACCTTGTGAGCTGTATGAAACCTCTATGGCTGTGTGATCTGAAGTAATCCCAGTCAGTCGGGCAGCTGTTGATTTTCCTCCTACTCTGAAAAGGATTGTTTCAAACATGGCAGTACCTGTACCTTTGTATTCAGGTTATGTGAAGCTGTTCTTACTGAATCATGAAACAGTACAAACCCTTGTATGTCTCACAGGCACATGACATCATCATCCGTTTCTTCTCGATCCCCTGTCTAGTGTACATACACGGTTTATCCAGTTAACAGGGCTTGCTTCAAAAGTGCCCATTTTGCATTAATGAAAATGCCATTTGGCTAAAACTCAAACTAGATTGTCATTGAATTTAGGCCCTGAAAATGAAATACTGAAATGATAGATTTTTTTCCCCATCATTCTGCTGCAGATGAATAATGTGCTTGTTCTGAAGCACAAGGTTGCAGTTTCGTGTGTGTGCCTGTGTATGCATGTGCACACTTGTGTGCAAAATGCAGCCTCGCCATTTTTCTCCCAGTTAACCCCCCAGTCTAAGATCTGGTCCATTTCCTCTTGAGCTGCTGCTGCTGCAGCTGGAAGGGAAAAGTCATTTTTATGAGCATTGCCGTGGCAAAATAAAATAATTCCATTTTTATAAAGGCTGTTGAATAGGCTCCTTCCCCCCTCCCCAGCATTTTTTTGCTGACTACTTATTTCTGTTTTATTTTTTATTTTTGCCATTTTTTATGCTTCTTATTTCTCTTTCTTGTGCTTAACATCTTATTTTTCTACTCTATTAGGGAAAATGACAATGGAGGCAGGCAGACATAATTTAAAGATAATTATTATATCACATCCTCTATACCTTGAGTCAGATAATGTTGCTGAGAGTTAATCACTAAATATCAGTTACACAATCAAGCATAATCCTAAACATAATTACATAATTACCAAGAACCTGATATGCATAAGCGATTGGCTTTGTAAGAGATTGTGTGGCCTGAATTTTTCCAGGACAGTGTGGATCTTATGAGTTTATTAATTTTGCTGAAGGAAAAATGATTAACTGTCTCAGCACATGTAGCTTAGTTTTAATAGTTCTACAAGGTTTACCCAGATTTGAGATCAGTATTGAGAAAAAAGATTCTTTCCTAGGTACTGTACCCTGGTCAGAGTCCCATACAGGAGAGTTCATGGTGCTTTTAGACACATTTTATTTTTCCATGTTGCTGGATATTTCCATCTATCTGCCCTTCATACCCAATGGCCAGTGCCCAGGGCTTTGTGCCTTTGGATTCAACTCGAGTCCATTAGTGGGGACATGGCAGAGATAGAGGCTGGAGAAAATGATTTGGTTTGCATCACCTGCTCTGGCCTTGGGGGGCAACATCTCTCATCAAAGGTCCAGCTGGGACAGGTGACCAGATCTTCAACTACCCCCTCTGAATTCTGTCTCAGAGGCTACATGTTTTTAGCATCTGGTCAGGCTTCCTAGTCTGCTTGTTCCAGGTGAGTAGTCCTTCAGTTCTATCTTCCTTCAATATCCAGGTGAGCATGCTAGGTTCCTGCAGGGTCCTGATCCATAATGCAGTAATTTTATAAGACTATCCTCTGTGATTGGATTTGAGATGTTTGCTATTATATATCTACTGCCCAGCTGGGCAATTTAAGATGATGGAAAATAAGTTGTAATTCTGTTTCATAA
This sequence comes from Peromyscus attwateri, assembly GCA_902168425.1. Lineage (NCBI taxonomy): Eukaryota > Metazoa > Chordata > Mammalia > Rodentia > Cricetidae > Peromyscus > Peromyscus attwateri. Next base: position 4,959 of record CABHPP010125315.1, on the reverse strand, counting down.
AATGAAATACATGCTATTTCCTGGTGTGTACGAATATTGTGGCTTGAATGTGAAATGCCCTCTACAGGCTCATGTGTTTGAACTCTTGGTCCCCAGGTGGTGGTGCTGCTTCGGAGGTTATGAAGCCTGTAGGAGGTGAAGCCTCATTGGAGGAAATTGGTTACTGAAAGTGAGCCTTGAGGTTTGTTAGCCAGGTCCCACTCTGTTTTCTGACTATGGATGTAATGTGACCAGCCACTTCCAGCTCTTGCCAATATGTGCCCCCTGCCACAATAGACTGTATAACCTGAAACCATAAGCCAAAAAAAAAAAAAAAAAACCAAAAACCAAAAACAAAAAACAAAACAACTTTCCTCCATTAAGTTGCTTCTTGCTGGGCATTTGGTTAATTATCAATAAGAAAAGTAATACAATGAATTTCATAGAAGCAAAAACAATCAAATGAAGATAAAAGCTGCCCACAGAGATGAGCAGGGACAGGTCGTAAATTCGGCCAGCAGAGAATATGATGGCGCCTAGGGTCTCAGAGGTACACTTCAGTCCCTCTCATCTGCTTCTGCCTTTTCTTGCAGCTGTGATAGAATACAAATTTCCTTTATACCTGACTATGGGTTCCTCTGTGCACTCCCCCTGCTCCCAGGGCTCAGGAAACACATCAGAAGAACAGGAGGAAAGAATGTAAGAGCTGGAGAATTGGGAGGAATGCTTTGAAATGCTGTGTTCTGGACATGACATAGATCTCACTTAGGAACTCATAGTAGCTGTGGTTACCCACAAAAGACCTGTGAAAGATCAAACCAGCCAGAATTCCTGTAGCCCTGCCCCATACCAAGGATCCTTTGGAGGCTGATAGTTGCTAGGTGAGGAGATTGTTCTTTTTTGAATATATATCTTGGTAAAATTCATGATTTAGTGAATGGTCCAACACCCATGCTCTTATGGGCAACACTAACTAGATTTAGAGGGTTATGCAAAAAGGCAAGAGACACGAAATTGTGAGGGAGATGTGTTGGGGTGCATAGAAGGAAGTTGGATGGGGATTATATTTTGTTGTAAATATGTATGAAATTCTTGAGAATAAAGAAGAAATTTTATTGGGCTTAAGCTTTCAGGAATGTTAGAAAGTCAAATGTAAAAGTATTAAGAAATATCAGATGCGTTCTCTGATTGGGGAGTTGTTTGGATTCATTGAATATTATTCACTCATTCATTTGTGAATTTACCAGCTTTGTGTATAACACTCCTCCCCCATTATGCTGGGCATGTGACAATGAATCCAGAAAGCAAGTTGCCTTGGTGCAGTTCAAGTTCTATTGTCCCCTCAGAGTTAGTCTCCTCATTCATAAGTGGGGATGACAATGCTTGTTCATTCAACTCAGGATTGAGACAGAGACTGAGTGAGTTGATGTTGGAAAGGCCTTTCTGTGAACTCAAGAGTGTTGTCAAATGTAATTTGTCCTTGTCAGAAAGAATACCAAAGAGTGTGAGATTCTCTTGTTACTATGTCAGCGACAGACAGAAAACAATCTAATTCCTACCCTGTCACCAGAAAAAGAGTCTTAGAACACAGCCCACAAATTCCAGCAGGGTGGAGAGAGATTACCAGTCTCCGGACAGACGTGTTTTCCAGTAGAAAATTGTTCAGAATGGACAAGTTCCAACAGCTTATAAATATGGCTAATGGCCTTATTTTCTGTTTTCTGCTATGTGAATCCTTTCAAAATCCTACGTGAAGATTATAAAATAACGTGAAACTAGTACCAGAATAAGGCTGGGCCTGGGAGGCAGGGCCGGTGCCTGAAAACAGACCCTATTACTTCTAAATACGACTTGTGCGACATGACGGAAGGGTGTCCCAAGGCAGTACAGGGGAAAGTAGGACTTGGTGAAGGGTTTTAGGGTGACTGTAAGCAAGTAGAGACTTGTCTTTAGACCATTCCCTATCACAGGTGGTAGAATAACATGTAACAACAGCTCAAGGGGCCTGGGCTGTAACTCAGATGGTAGAGTGCAAAGCCCAGAACCGTGTAAACTGAGTGTGGTGGTGCACACCTGTAGTCCCAGCACTCAGGAAGTCGAGACAAAAGAAAGCAAAAATATGAACATATTTCAGGGCAGGAAGGGGCAGGTGGAAAAGGTTACCCAAAGCATAACTGCAGTAGAATCCATTGGATATTACACAGAGAAATAACATAGACATTGAATTTTTCTCAGCTCAAAAGCTCTCCTGAAAGGATAGGGGTGTAACTCAGTGGTAGAACACTTGCTAAGTATGCACAAGGCCATAGGTTTGATCCTAAGAACTGCAAAAACAAAACACAACAAAAACCCTCCATCACATGAAAGCAAAAAACATAATACAAAGATGTATACTAACTTGGGAGGCTGAGATAGGGGGATCACAAGTTCGACCCTGTTACAAAATAAATATGAATGAATGTATGAATAGCCAGGGTAAGGGTATAGCTCAGTGACAGAACTCTTGCCTAGGACATGTGAGGACCTAAGCTCAATTTTTAGTATGACAAAAACAAAAAATGAAGACATAGGCTATGACGATGGATTAGCATGCTCTCAAACAAAATGATTATCATCACAATATGCCTATTAAGAAATCATTATACACTCTCACATAGGAACATGAAAAAGAGCCTACTTTTTTGATCAATGATACTTGATATTTTCCCTTTAACAGAGCACTGGAGACTATGCAATGCATGTTGCCTTGGACACCAGGCTATCCTGTGCTTGATCTTAGCACTTATCTTTACCTTGTACTTTCTTCCTGGGACATCGTTTTCCTCCTGGGAATTAAACATAATATGTGCAATGAAGGTGTGCAGTTGGATTTCTGGCTGGCTAGATAGTATCTTATCTTACACTTTTCCTTAGCAAGATAAGGTATTTCCTTTGGATGTGTTCTATGTATCCATGAATTTCTGGGCATGCATGCATGCATTTGTACATGTGTTTATAGATTGAGGATAAACTTTGGATCTCTTCATCAATCACTCTCCACCATAGTTTTTGAGATAGTCTTTCACTGAACCCAGAGCTCACCAATTCTGCTAGATGGTTTGTCTAGAGAGCTCAAAGAAGCCTCCTGTCTCTGACTCTCCAACACCAGGCTTACACTGGACTGGGCTTTTTGTTTTTTAGTGTGTGTGGGATTGAACTCAGGTCCTTATGCTTGAATGTCAAAGCACTTTACTGACTGAGCCATCCCCACAGTGCTACTAAGTTGTTTGGTACAAGGAACAGCCAATCTGCTGTGCTTGGAAGTGGTACTATGCATATCACACACATCATGGGGTTTATGCTCAATGTATGATGTATAATAATGCTCAAAGTCACCTCTTTCCGTCACAGTTCCCTCCCTCCTTTCCAGAATCTTCATGTAGTTCTCAATATTCCTCAGACCCAAGTGGTTTCCAGTTGCCCAGTCACTCCTATCAAAACAGAGCCTGTATATTGAAGTGGAACTGCTTGCCCTAGGATCTACCCACACTTCCTGCGGCTCCAGGGGCTAAGTGACTTGCTACTGAGAACAAGGTGTGACTTCAGCCTTTAAAAAAATGCTCTTGCTACATTGTCTTGGGTGGCCCAGCTCTTGCTACACAGTTCAAGCTGGCCTCAAACTCAATGCAGCCTTCTCCCATTAGGCTCTGAAGCGCTGAAACTATGGGTACCACACCCAGAAACAAGGCTTTTAACTCAGCATAGTGGACCTTTAGCAAGTATTTGAATCTTAAAAGACACCAAGCAGTGATTTGTATGAATTAAAACACCATCCATAGCCAGGGTGTGGTACCCAACTTTCCTCCAATTACATCATGTAGATACTACTTACTTTTAGGTGAGTCAGTTTCTGAGCTCAGGTAAAAACACAGTTTCATCTTTTCACATGTTTCCTTGGTGAAGGGCAAATGTTCTCTCTCCTGCTACAAAGAACTGCCAGATGGTGGTGTACCAGACAGTTCTTAGTCATGTCTAAACTACTGCACAGTGATCTGTGAAGAGGGGGTTTTCACAGAGTTATTTGGTCATTTTGGAGTTGACTTGTTAACTGTCACGGTGCCAGCTAACAGTCACTATGAGATTTGCGGCCTGTTTGTCAGGGCCTCTATTTTTCTTAGTAGGAGAAAGTGATATGGCGAACTACAAAGCAAAGGACAGATGACAAAAGCATTGCAGAAGAAGAAACTAACAGCAGAGATGGCCCAGCAGGCAAATGATAAAACACTTTCTGTTTCTTAAATACTGTGATAAAGCGTTTTGGAGGATAGACCACAAGGATGTGGAATACCATGTTGTAACCATAAACTGAACTGAACTGATCCAGAATTAGAGCCCTGTGGCCCATTTAGGATCACTGGGATTGGTTCCTCATTAGGCAAATATTTTACCCTAAAATGCTCTGATTACACTAAAACATGTAAAGTTCCCATCCCCACAACAACAGGATTCATTTCTCCTTCCATCTGTCAAACTGACGTGCCATATGACTGTGTAGTTAAAAACCTATAGACATAATTTGGAACAGCAGTCTATCCTGTTGGCTCTTTATCTTCCCTGTGATGGTGTTCATATAGATCTCACCCCCTGCTTGCTTGCCACGGCAGCATCCAAACCTTCCTCCATCCAAACCTTCATTCCTTCCTTATAGTTTGAGTCTGATTGACAGTGAATGAGCCCAGTGGGGTCTTCTTTATTTCAAAGAATACATCCATCTGAATCTGCACTTGGAAAAAAAGGATCTTTGTTTATTTTGTCGGTGTATGTGTCTGAGTGTATTTGCACATGTGTGTGCCAGTGTATGGGTAGGGAGGCCAGAGGAGGGATTGAAGTGTCCTGACACCCTGTGCTTACTCTTGTGCTTTCTCCACAAGTTGGGAAGACAGTGAGCTCCAGCCATCCCCCTGTCTTTGTCTAATTCAGGTTTGGCATTATAGACTTGCA
>CABHPP010125314.1:0-24298 GCA_902168425.1 Peromyscus attwateri | reverse complement strand
ATTACTGATTCAAGGGCGGTGTGTGTGTGTGTGTGTGTGTGTGTGTGTGTGTGTGTGTGTACTTGTCTATGCACTTTTGAGGCAGGGTCTCTCACTAACCTTGGAGCTCACTACCTTGTCTATAGCGGCTGGACAGTGAGTTCCCAGGACCTGCCTGTCTCTGCCCTAAGTGCCAGTGTTACAAATGTGTGTTTCAAGACTCTGCTTTGTCTGTGGGTTCTGGGGACATGAACTTGGGTCCTCAAGCTTGTGTGGCAGAAACCCCATTCATGGAACCACCTCCCTAGCCCTCAAGGGCCTTCTTAAGGATTTGTCTTTTGCCATTGAAGGGACGGTAAGAAGGCTTAGGCTTTCAGCACCAGCAACAACTAAGACTATGAGAATATTTCCCCACGTCTCAATAGCATAGCGTGTGTCTCAGATGTGTCGCACAGTGAGTGCACTTGATGCCCACAGTGAACATGTCTTCTTTGTCTGTATTCGTCTACCTTCTTGAGGATTTTTACACATCCTTCCTCTACTGGCTTTCGCAGCAGTACAGCAGCGGCTATAGGTACCCATCAACTTCTTATCACTCTAGCAAATACCAGAGGCCAGCAGCTCACAACTTGGAGTTTGGGCTCTACTGCTTGTGGGCCTGTGAGGAGACAGCATACCCCTGCTGGAGTGTGGCAAAGGAAAAGTATCCCCCTCACAGACAGGAAGCAAAAGACAGGCCCTCAGATCCCCTTCAAGGGCATTCCCTGGCCTAAAGACCTAGGCTCCGGGAAGCATCCTTTAACCCACGGCCTTTGAGAGAACGCTCAGCTACAGAAATGGCGAGGGCAGGCACAGCGGGGGCAGCAGATGCACCAGATGCAGCGGAAGCAGCAAAGCCAGTAGATGCAGCAGCAAGTACAGTGGGTGCCGTAGATGCAGCAGAGGCAGCAGTGCGGTAGATGCAGCAGAGGCAGCAGCCAAGGTGCCAGCCCGGGCAGTGTGGGTGGGGTCAGCACACAGTGGGACTAGAGGCAGCGGGGTATGGGTGATGGTGCTATGGTGACAGCAACGGAGGTGTTAATGGTGGGGGTAACCATGGAAACAGGGCATGGTACCTGTGGGACTCAGGGCGGGATTAAGGGCGATAGTGATGTTGTTAGTGGTCATCACGGTGATAGTAGGTGAAAATGTCCTGCCATTCGGTAGGCATGGTAGAAGCTGGAAGAACTGTAGCAGGCTCACCATGTCACGTTATCAGACACCCATCTAGTCAGTACCAGACATCTAGTGGGCTGTGGGAATATGGTCAGTGACCGGCGTGTAGTCTGCAACACAGCTCCTGCTTTGTGTCCCCTCTGGATGAAGCTACAGCCACAGGTACTGTTCTGGGCTGGCAGAGTATAGACATCCCAGTGAGTCCTAGCTTCACTGAGCAGCACTGTGTCCCCAAGGGACCTCACGTCACACTGGCTGGCTAAGTTGTCTTTCACTGAACCCTGAGTGCCCCCTTTGGCGCTGGCCAGGGAAGGGGCTAGAGACTAGATGTGGGTTGGTATGCCTGTCCCCAAGGATCTCGCCTTCTGGTCAGGGCGGCTAATCCACTCACAGAAAGGAGAAAGGTTTCCCTGGGGAAGGACCCTGTGCCTTCTGAGCCTGGCTGCCCTGGGGTGTGCCTCAAGGGCCTTCTAGAACCTTTGAGTTGCCTTTCAAGGAGGATTCCAGACCCAGAGCTGAGTTTCCGTGAAGCCTCAGGGTCCCCAAGCCCAGTGGGTGAAAGGAAAAGCAGGTCAGTGCAGATCTGGGATTGATTCTTGTGTTCAGGTTGGCCATGGCCACTGCATCCAGCATCATTTACCTAATTAAGCCTTCGTCCCCTGGTTGGGATGCCTTCAGTTTACATTTCCATAAGTCAGCACACAGATCTGTGCACCTGTGCCCTGGTCTATGTGAGTACCTGAAATAGCCACACAATCTTCCAAAGCAACCGGGCCCCATGACACCCCTGCTCCAAACCCTCTCTGAGCCTCTTTTGCTTTCCCCTTGGCACACAGCTCCTGTGAGAGGCCCTGAACTCATGTCACCCATGTCCTGCATGCAGATGACAGAACATTTGCGTCAAGTCCCAGCCCCGGCATCCCCTGACAGGTACTCAGTGGCCTCTCTCTCTCCATACCCCTTTTCCTCATCTCCGGACAGGACAGGAAAAACTGCTGCTCGGGTTGAAGAGAGCACAGCAGGACAGACATTATCCCCGACACAGACTGTCACCAGCTATCCGTGCCTTCTCTACAACTGTGACCACCTAGGGGAGAAAGCATTCCACATCTCCCAACTTCAGCCACAGCGCGATGAGCGATGGAGGCCCTGGACAGCAACAGGGTCGAAGACGGAAATTCCCATTCAGACGCCCAGAGAAAAAAGAGACGGCACCCTTTGCATTTTAGAGAAGACTAGACGAAAAGACACCTCCCTTCAGCAAAGAGGAAAACCAACCCAGCTCCTCTCAGTTTACCCGAAACCTTTCCCTATTTTCAGTTTCGATTCGATGTGTCAGAAGCTGACATTTTTGCGAGCACCAAGAACCCGGCATCACTTTGAAAACTTGCAAGTGGAGAGGCGTCACGAGGTAGCCAAGACTCGCTCTGCGCACAGATGGTGGTGATTAGGTGCCAGTTCGCAGAAAAGCTTGGAATCTGCAGACGGCGGCGGAGGGCAGCTGGCTGCGGGGCTACAGGCAGTTGGGATGAGCTGTCCGGCAGCAGGGTCCCCCCAGGCCCAGTCCACATCCCTCGGCACAAGTGATGGCCATGGAGGGGAGGCCACCTGAGGGATCATGTCAGGGGCAGAACAGTCTCCAGCTTGCCCTTGGCTCAATGCAGGAACTGAGGCTCCACGTGGTCCCAGCCCATGTTTGCCACCGTCTAGCTGTGTGTCTAGGGTAAGCATCACGTCTCTTGTTCTGTTTCCTCCCTGGGAGACAAAGAAAGGAATATAGGCCTGGGGAAGCCAGAACCCTGCCTCTCAGGGTTTCTCCATGGAGGAATGTGACCTTATCGGAAGAGGCCTTATAAAAGACAAAGATTAGCGGGTGAGGTGGTGCGTGCCTTTAATCCCAGCACTCAGATCTCTGTGAGTTCAAGGCCAGCCTGGTCTACATAGCGAGTTCCAGGACATCTAGGGCTGTCTGAGAAAAAAAGAAAACAAAAAACAAAGAGAGAGAGAGAGAGAGAGAGAGAGAGAGAGAGATTTGTTATTGAATTTCCTGCATCAGGTGGTGCAGAGGCACTTGGAGAGAATGAGGAATTTCTAACTGATGACAGAATAAACCTCTGTGCAGCTACCCTAGGTGTGCACTCATCTGAGAGCTGGCGCTTGAGGGCGAGCTTAGAGCAGCTCCTAAACACAGAGGGGAACCGTATTGAAGGGGAACAGTACTGAAGGGGAACACGGTGAGGCTTGGAGAAGAGGGAATGAGTCCTCATGGCTGACAGGGAGCAGGTGTCAGGGCAGAAGGTCTGCTCAGCCTGAACGAGCCTGCAATGGAGGCCATGTGCATGGCTGGAGGAGGCCCCGGACTGGGAAGGAGGTGGCGGCGGCGGCAGGGAGGGGAGGGGGGCACTACACAGCCACTGTGAGGTCAAGAGGTTCGATACCGCTGGCAGCTTGCTCCTGGATCCCAACTGTCCTGTTCCAAGGCTGGGTCCTCACATAAACCTGCTCCCATCCAGGGACAAGCATGGTCTCTGGTCCAGTCCTGTGGGCCAAAGGTGAGAAAGAGATAATGGTCTCCCCCCTCAAGGGTCTTCCACTGAGTGCTGAGCCAGGGCCAGCTCACTGAAGTGGACATGTGATAGGTACCATGCCAATGGGTGCAGGAGATGTGGGACGGACCCGAAGGCTCATCCTTAACCCACCAGGACACCTCTCAGCCAAAGCACACCCGGGTTGTTAATACACATCTCATTATCTTGGGCCCGTAGCTAGCTCTCAGGTGCCAGCAGTGAAGGAACGATGACCTGTGTGTGGTTAAAAGAATAAGATGTACTGGGGCTGGAGAGATGGCTCAGCAGGTAAAGAGTCTGCTTGGCAAGCACGAAGATCTGAGTTCGATCCCCCAAATTCTATGTAAAAAAGCTGGGCATGGTGGCACACGCTTATAATCCCAGCCCTAGCGAGGCAGAGATGGGAGGATCCCAGGGGCTCACTGACGAGTCAGTCCAACCCAACGAGTGAGCTCCAGGCCAAGGAGAGACCCTGCCTGAGGAGCAACAGCTGTGGTTGGCCTCTGGTCTCCACATGCACACAGGCGCAGAAATTTCTACCCACCGTGAGCCATATACATGCACTCAACATGACAGTAAAGAAGAATGAGCCATATAGCGTGTGATGGCACACACCTGCAACCCCAGTACTTGGGAGGCTGACCTGGGAAAACTGCTGAGTTCGAGTTCAGCTCAGACGATGGAGGAAGACCCTGTCTCAAAAAAGGAAGGAAGGAAAACAGAAGATATTTACCCTCCTTGAAGATTAGCACTGAGGGTCTGGGATGCTGTGTGTCGCCTGCTGGGATACAGATGTCTTTGTGTCTGCAACCAGGAGGCCTGAGTGTGGAGGGGAGGGGCATGTTCCTGTGTAGGTTTTTCTAAGGCATTCTTACCCCCTGAAAGGTGTGAAATAACGGAAGACTCGGTCACCCCTGCTCTACCACTCTGGAGCTGCCTGCACCCCGCAAGTCTCCTGCCCTCTCGATGCCTCCTGAGGCAGTTACTTCATGCTGTTGCTAAGGGGGTTGGGTGGACTGCAGTGACACCCTGAGGGTGGCCCTGGGACAGAGGAGCCACGGAGATCATTTTTGTTAGATCTGTGACTGCGCCTACCCATGGTGAGAGTACCCGGTACAGTGAACCCTGAGAAAAGAGCATGATTGGCCAGAGAACTGTTCCCTTTGACGCTGTATAATCCTCTGGAAAGAGTCAAAGGTGAGAATTAGGGGGTTCAAAGGAGTATGGAGTTAGAGACACACTGACCAGCTTTCCACTGGCAGGATTGACCAGATGTATCTGTGGTTGCCATGGGTTGGACACCCAAGTGTCCTCTCAGTGTGCATCCTTCAAGGCTCACACCAGCCTGTCACAGAGCCCCACCTGCTCCGTATTCCATCCTAACTGGGGTAGGGTAGAGATCTTCCTAGGTTTCTGGCCTTGCCTGGCCTTGGGAGCTCAGCAAATGGTACAGAGGAGACAAACTGAGACAGCCCACCCCTGGCCCCACCAAACCAGATTGTCTTCCAAATGCAGAAATCCTCCTCAGGCCCAACTTGGCCTGGGCGTCTAGATTTGGGGAGAAGTAGATCTCATCTCGTCCTAATCCGAAAGGAAGCAGCTTTAACTTCCTCTCACAGCCTCAGCTCCTCCTCGCGCATCGAACGCATCCCTCCCGCTGGCCCCTTTCCCTTGCCTGGGCGCACGCTGCAGGCTGTTGGCATGTGTGTTTAAATAAAAACCCGTCCTCCGGATCCCTGCAGACTGAAGTAAGCATTTGGCTGCAACTGGGGCCTTGTGAACCTTCACCTGTCTCCCAGCACTCTTCCCACAAGCCCCTTCCTGCATCTGGGGAAACTGGGGTGGTTGGTTTTTCTTCAGCCTCTTGCACAGCACTCTGTAAGAGCCACAGCTAGTCTGGGACGCACCCCCCCTCACTCCCCCACGTACACCCCCCCCCCACCGCCCCACCGCTGTCAATGGCCTGCTCATTGAGCTGTGTTTCTAGGCCAGGGTGATGGGATGCACACATCTCATCTCTTCTGGACCAGGTTCTGTGCCACACATCAGTATGTAGTGCATTTCACTGTTTATAACAGTCCTAGATTGAGTATTAATGGTCCCTCATGGCCACCACATACACACACAGGAGAGGGACAGTGCTCCGGAAGGGAAGGTGAGCGCTCTCTCCCATCTCATAGCCTCTTTGAGGCAGAGCTTGGGTTTTTGTGACTCTCATTATGCCCATCTCCTAGCAGGCTTCACAAAGACTCGCACAGCTTCCTGGCAAATGTTTGTTGACTGAATGAATGAATGAATGAATGAACGAACGCATGAATGAACAGAAGATTGAATGAGCAAGCGTCAAACTTCCAAGAGTGCTGTGGAGAGGGAATGGCCTGGAATAGTTTCAGCGCCTTGCTTAGAAGCTCTGACTAGACGGGAGGAACGCCTGTGAGTAGTCGCTGCCTACGGCAGACAGGGCTCACACCTCTCAAAGCGCTGACATGGTGGTGGCAATATTGTAGCTGGACCCTGCCAAATCGCTGGCCACAGACCACCTATTGTTTCCTCTGACTACGCGTTAATGGAGTTGCTCCTGCTAAGTCAGACTGAGTACTTCCTTGAGCCTGTCCACCTAGGCGAAGGCTTGCACGCGCTTTAACAAACACACAGATACAATGAATGCCGCATTCACACAGAGGGGAGGGTGGTAACACGCTTCTGATTATGGCTGAATTTGCAAACATGGCTGACTGAATCCACGTGCCGTCATCTGGCACGGGTTGTCCATGATTTCCCTGGCTTCTCCTCTAGGTGCCAGCCTCCAAGAGGAGCTGCTAGAATTTTCTTGGTAGAAGAAAGCTTTGAAGTCATCACCCAACCTGCCCTGCTGCAAACGAGACAGCTAGATTCCCGGAGGAGAAGTGGCAGGGCTAGTAAGTGTTCTATCTCAATCCCCGGGTCTCTTGCTGTCTGACTAGGGGCCTCGGCTAAGGTGCAGCCCAGAGGATCAGTAGCAGTGGAGTGGTGTGCATCCATGTGTTGGGAGCCCCAGGAACCTCTAGATAACAGACTGATTTAGAGTGTTGCAGTGCGGTACTGGTATCTGTGGTGAGTGTTAAGGACACGGATAAGCTACGATCCTGTAATTTCCTCCTTAGGAACTGACCCCAAGAAAATAAGCCAGAACTGTGGACAAAAGCTTATGTGGCAAGGTGGTGGAAAGATGACTCAGCCAAGAAGGTGCTTTCTGGGTATGCCTGAAGACTTGAGTTTGGATCCTGAGCACCCGTGTAAGGAGCTGGATTCGGTGGCACACCTCTGGAACCTCCCTGGAAATTTATGCTGCAATCTGGTGGCCTCAGTGGTGCTGCTGAGAGGTGACAAGGCTGTTGAAAGAGACGAATGCCTTGTGCTGGTTAGTCTTTGTCAACTTAACACAGGCCAGAGTCCCTTGGGAAGAGGGACCCTCAGCCGAGGAACTGCCTCCACCAGATTGCCCTGTGGGTAAGTCTGGGGGGACATTTTCTTGATTAGTGATTGATGTGGGAGGGCCCAGCCTGCTGTGGGTGGTGCCAACCCTGGGCAATCCTGGGTGCTATAAGAAAGCAGGCTGAGCAAGCCATGGGGAGCAAGCCAGTAAGCAGCACCCCTCCATGGCCTCAGCTTGAGTCCCTGCCTGCCTCCAGGTTCTTGCTTGAGTTCCTGTCCTGACGTCCTTCAATGATGGACTGTGATCTGGAAGTGTAAGCCAAATCTAAATCCTTCCCTCCATGTGTTGTTAGTCAGGGTTCTTAAGAGCAGTGGTTTTCAACTTTCCTAATGTTCCAACGCTAATACAGTCCCTCATGTTGTAATGACCCCCAACTATAAAATTATTTTGTTGCTGCTTCATAGCTGTAATTTTGCTACAGCTATGAATTGTAATGTAAATATCTGACATATAGCCCCCAAAGGGGTCACAACCCACAGGTTGAGAACTGCTGCTGCAGAGGACCAGAATTTAAGGGGATTTATTAGAGTGGCTTACAGGCTGTGATCCAGCTAGCTCAACAATGGCTGTCTAGCCACAGAAGGTCCAAGAATCCAGTAGTAGTTCAATCCACAAGGCTGGGTGTCTCAGCTCATCTTTAGTATACACCAGGCATTAGAGCCTATTTCTTTGTGAAGGAATGGACTTTGTGAAGGGAGAGCGAGAGCGAGAGCAAGAGCAAGAGAGGGAGAGAGAGAGAGAGAAAGAGAGAGAGAGAGAGAGAGAGAGAGAGAGAGAGAGAGAGAGAGAGAACAGCCAAAGAGAGCAAGCGTCCTTCTTCCACGTCCTTTACGTAGGCTGCCACCAGAATGTGTGACCCAGGTTAAAGGTAGATCTTGCCACCTCAAAAGATCCAGATTCAAAATGAGTCTTCCCACCTCAAATGATTTAATTGAGAAAAAAATCCCTTACACGCGTACCCGGCCGCTTGGGTTTCAGTTAATGTCCTATGTGGCCGAGTTGACAACCAAGAACAGCCATCACACTCTAAAGGTTTTCGGTCTGTGTTTTTTTTGTCACAGCAACAGAGAAACAGAATGAGGACGTGTGTTGCTCGTTGGAGGTGGTTAGTTCTCGTGAGGGTGGTTTATGGCAGAGTTGCCCAGCCTTTGAGTCTGGCTCCTCCGTGGGCACCCACTCCTTCCGCCTTCTGCTTGGTTATAAAGCAGCATGCTATGGGGTGAGGTCCGTTCCTATGCCCCCCTCTGAGTCACAGACTTCCACTCTCCAGAACTACGGATGAAGAGACACCTCTTTCCTTCATAGACGATGCAGTGTGGGGGTGCAGTGACAGCGACAGAGGGCAGCCCGGGGCTGAGGTCAGGCTGCCCAGTAGCCTGCTTCTTCCTGTGGTTCCAGGGCAGAGTCTGATTCTACCTTTTTTTTTTTTTTTTTTTCAGTTTCCAATGGTAACTTGCAGTCCTTGTCCCATAGACACAGTGTCTCTGTTTTCGGAGTTGCAAAGTGGCACCTGGAGATGTTCTGTCTGTCTCTCTTTCTCTCTTTCTCTCCTGACCAAGTCTCCCTTTTACCCCAGAAAGACATTGCCTTTTGGTTTCCTGATAATTCAGGCTCTTATTTCCCCCTCTACGCATCCAACTTATTCATGTTGGATCAACTTATTCATTCAAAAATCTCTTTGCATAAAAGATACTATTCACAGGTTCCTGAGGCTATGGCCTGGGCATTTTTTGAGGGGCCCTGACCCAGCCTGCCGTGGGGATCCTTGTCAAAGCTCCTAGCACTGCTGATCCACTCCATCCTTAGTCACCTTAGAACAGACCTGTCTAATGTGTGTGACGCCTTTTGTTTTCCTGAGCGAAGAAGGAGTGGCTATCTGAAATTAATATGTGCCACTAGTGGTTACCCTCTGCACACGCATGCACGAACACACACACACACACACACACACACACACACAGTCTGCTTTGTTTGTTATTTTATTTGGTGCTTAGCATTTAAAATGGGGAGGGGCAGCTGGGTACACAAACGAAAAGGAGAAAGTGACGGAGCTGGGAGCTGGGTGGAGGACTGTGGTGAGCTGAGATCGCATTTCAAACACAGCCCAGTTACAATGTTGATGCCAAGCACTGTGGGTGTTCAGGGAGGGGGCTGTGCACGTGTGCACCTCTGGGGTGTCGTTGGGTGTTTTTTGTTGCCTTGCTAAATATTCATGGATGAATATGAAGAATATGTTCTCTTTCAAACTGACAGAGGGCAGGTAAGGTTTGTCCCTGGGTCTCTCATCTGCGTCCACATTTCTGAAAAACTGTCTGAGAGAGAGAGAGAGAGAGAGAGAGAGAGAGAGAGAGAGAGAGAGAGAGAGAGAGAACGTGCATGCTCAGGGTTTGGTTAATCTGATAAAATATTCCCGTTTTCACAGGAGCAAAGATGGAGCTCCAGTCTAGTTTCCTGCAAGTGTGTGGGCTGATGCATTAGTGCGGGAACCCCTTCTTACTTCACAACTGTTTGTGTCCATCAGGGGCCCGCAGCTATTTGTTCAGAGGTGGGTGGGTTCTGATAATTCCAAGAATCTAAGCATGCATATGTACGTGCAGCCACCCATGTGCATGCATGCTCGCGCACACACTCGCTGTAAAGAGCGTCTATTGACTCAGGACGAAGTCTGTGGAGTGGAATGTTTAGGGTAGAGGAAGAGGCGGGGAGAGCACAGGGTATTAAGGTTCAGATCGGGGAGGGGGCTGCAGGATGCCAGGGGCTCACACTGCCCAGGCCTCCAGGGGACAAACTGTCATTCCTAGTGTCCTTGTGTGTCTTCCCTGATGGTCTGAGCATCCATCCCTTCATCACTCACAGTCATAGAGCCGCTGACTGGACATGGGGCCACATAGAGCAAGTTCCACAGACATCGCCTCCTTGGCATCATGGGCATCCACAGGCCCCAGCAGCCCTCACTGGACTGTGGACACAGTGTAGAGGCCCAGGTGCCACGGATCCCTACAGGTGGTGTAAAGCAGGGTGCAGAGAAACAGCACCATAGATGGTAGGGTACCTCAATATTTTGAGTCCTCCTTGCCTAAACTCCCCCAATGGACAAGGGATGCTGGGTCACAGGACATGAGAGGACAGGCTTTCAGAGGACTATGCTGTGACAGCAGCGGATTACCTCAGGACCCCAGGAGGTTTGCAGGGCCTGAGCCCATGTCCACTGGGGGCGCTTAAGCAGTGTCTACTGAGGGATGCTAAGAGCTGAGCCACTCTGCCAAACCCAAGGCTTCCTTCTTAGAGACTTCCCCCACCTCCCATGCCTAAGTGTCTGTCCATCCTGCCAGCAAGTTGCTACTGGGTGCTCAAGCTCACTCCATTCTCCTCTCAACTTGTCCAGATGAGCCCCAGAATCTCTTTCCAAATGGTGACCCTGGCTGCCATTTCCAGGAAGGTCATGTGTCCTGGATGAATAGGTTGTTCTCAAGCCCCCAGTCTTGGAGCCCTCCTCAGCCCCTGGGTACCACTGTGCAACTACCCACTGTAGTCAGCATCCCCAGGTAGAGTTTGAGATCCTTCCTGGGCAGTAGCCCTTGATGACACTATCTTGGTTCTCTGTAACTTCCCATTGGGCGAACTCATGATGCTCCAGCCTCAGTAACACCCCAGAAAACCGTGGAATCCCTGTGAGTTTTATGGGAAGATGGCACTCTTCAACAGGAGGTTTTGCCTGAGTCCCTAACCCTGGGACCATAGTGTGGTGGGAGAGAGGAGAGCCCTGGCTCAAATATTTTCTATTTATTTATTTATTTATTTATTTTACATGCAGTTTCCCCTCCCTCCTCTTCTCCCCCCACCTCCCTTCTGCCCTACCCTCCCATCCACTCCTCCTTCATTTCTGTTCAGAAAAGGGCAGGCCTCCCACAGATATCAACAAAACATGACGTATCAAGTTGCAATAAGACTAAGCACCTCCCCTCATATTATGGCTGGGCAAGGCGACCCAGTATGAGAAGTAGGGTTCCAAGAGCCAGCCAAAGAGTCAGAGACAGACCCTGCTTCCACTGTTAGGAGTCCCACAAGAGGATCAAGCTACACAACTGTAACATATACCCAGGATACCTGGCTCAATTCTTACAGATGAGGTCCACTTTGTGTGTATGACTATGTGTTCATGTGTTTGTGATTCTCTCTCTCTCTCTCTCTCTCTCTCTCTCTCTCTCTCTCTCTCTCTGTGTGTGTGTGTGTGTGTGTGTGTGTACATCTTATGTAAGTACATAGGCGTATACATGTGTATGGAGGTCAGAGGCCAACCTTAGGTGTCTTCTTCATTCAGGGTTCTTTAGAGGAACAGAACTGATAGAATGGATTCTATATTAAAAGAGGATTTATTAATGGTTTACAGGCTGTGACCAACAATGGCTGTATCATGCTGGAAAGGCCAAGGATCCAGTAGTTGTTCAGTCCATGAGGCTGGATGTCTCTGCAGACCTAATGAGATACTGGAGCCCTCTAAGATTCCTAGAGAGCTGCTCATCTTCAATCTACATTGGAATCCTGAAGAAGCTGGATTTAATACCAACCAAAGCAACAGGGTAGTGAATTTGCCAGAGTGAAAATAAGCAGACCCAAAACAAAGATGTCCTTTTATCTGGGCTGTCAACAGAAGGTGTGGCCCACATGAAAAGTGGATCTTCCTGCTTCAAATAAGCTGAGGAAGAAAATCCCTCACAGGAGTGCCTAGAAACTTGGGTTTCAACTTATTCCAGATGCATTCAAGTGAATAACCATGATTCCCTGTCCCATTCTCCACCTGGCTTGCTGAGGTAGGCGCTCTCATTTTGACCTGGAACCTGCAGATTAGCCAAGACTGACTGGCCAGCCAGCCCATCCCAGGGATCCTCCTATCTCAGCTCCTCAGGGCTGGGAGTACAGTTACAGGCCACCACACTCAGCTTTTTAATGTGGGTTCTGGGGACTGAACTCAGATCCTCATACCTGCTTGACAAGCATTTTATGACCTGAGCCTTCCTCTGCCACCACACTGCCCCCTTTTTTTGTGCTAGGAACAATTCATAAACCCAGGGGTGACGGGAGAAAGTTAGCTGTAGCACGAATTTTAAAAGGTCTTATTAATAAAAACAAACCCGGAGCCAGGTATTGGGGTGAATGCTGAAAGATCAGAGAAACAGAACAGGCCACAGCTAACCTCACCTCGCCAATTCCTCAGCTGATCTTGTTCCCTCAAACTGGAAGCCTCTGAGTCCTCATCTGAATGGATCTCAGCTGAACTGCTGCTAAAAGCCTAAAAGCTTAACAAACCTGAGAAGCCTCTAGTTCCTGGTCCTCATGCCTTATACCTTTCTGCTTCCTACCATAACTCCCTGGGATTAAAGGCGTGTGTCACCACACCTGGCTGTTTCCAGTGTGACTTTGAACTCACAGAGATCCAGATGGATCTCTGCCTCCGGAATGCTAGGATTAGAGGCGTGTGTGCCACCATTGCCTAAACCTATGTTTAATATAGTGGCTGTTCTGTTCTCTGACCCCCAGGTAAGTTTATTGGGGTGCACAATATATCAGCCACAGTTAGCTAGGGTCCTCACAGGTTCTGCTGACCCTGGCTTTCCCAGCTCTTGCATGGATTCCCTCGTAGACTCAGGTTCCCAGGGCTGTTAACTAGTTTGGCAGTGTGAACAGTGTCCTCCCGGGTGGACAGCCAGCCACGGCTGCTAACTGAAGAGATGAGCAGAGATCAAATAATAGATGGGAGAAGGATTTGTTTCCAGGTCTGTAGCTCACTGAGAGGAGCAATCAATTGTTCGGAGGCCTAATACCAAACTGGGGACCGTTTTGGGACCTTTGGCTCTGATGGGTATGAAGCAGGGCGGCTGCTTCTCTGGAGGCACATTCAACTCTGCGCTGCAGAGCCACTAAGTCTGGAACCTGCTTGGTTTACGGTACATAGACTTTCCACCTCCCCAGCCTCACTTAGCTGTCTGTCCTGGGGGCCATAAATGTTCTTCTGACCAAAAATCAAAGTGTGGTCAGTGTAGGGGTTTTGTGGCTAGTTAAACGTTTATAAACTGTGAAGCCCATGTGCACCCTGACCAGAAGCTGGGGGATGGGGGAGTGGAGCCCAGAGCATGGGGAAGTTGGGTTTCCTGCAGGCTTTATTTGCCTGCCAGCAGCATTTGACTGGGGCCTAGGGATCTATCTGTCCAGAATTTGCCAAGCTGATCTTAGTGCAGAAGGTTAGGGTGTCCATGAATCATGATCTTCCTATTATTCCTCTGCCTGAGACCACTGAACATGGCAAAGCCTTCCCTGTGTGCCCAGCTCTGAGTGTGAGCATGTGTATGCATGCTTGTATACTGTGATTGTCTATGCACACTCACGTGTGTGTGTGTGTGTGTGTGTGTGCATGCATGGAGCATGTAAGTGTGCATACATGCCTGTGTGTGCGTGTGTGAGCGCTTGTGTGCATGCTCATGCATGCAAGCAGGTGTGGAGGCCAGAGGACCACCTTGGGTATCATTCTCCAAAAGCCATCCTTCTGTACTGATCTGGCTCACCACATAGGCTGGCTGGCTAGTATGCCCTGGAGATCCTCCTGCCTTCCAGTGCTGCATATACGAATGTACCACCATGCCTGGTACTTTTTTTTTTTTTTTTAAGATTTACTATTTTTAACTATATGTGTATATGGTGGGGAGGTGTGCATGTGAGTTTGGGTGCCCTCAGAGGTCAGAGGTTTCAGATCCTCACCCCTGACCCCTGGAGCTGCAGTTACAGGAGGCTGTGAGGGGCTTGGAACTGAACTCGGGTCCTCTGAAAGAGCAGCGAGTGTCCCCCACTGCTGAGTCGTCCCTCCAGCCCCAGGCCTGGCATTTTTAAGTTCTTGAACCTGAACTGTGCTTCTCTACTTTACTGGCTGAGCCGTCTCTCCAGCCTTGTCCCTCTGGCTGCTGAAATGGTGGCACAAATCTAGCAGCTTTAGGGGTTGGAGAGAGATGGCTCTTATCAGCGGTTAAGAGCATTGGCTGCTCTTCCAGAGGAGCCGGGTTCAATTCCCGGATTCCCAGCACCCACATGTCGGCTCACAACTCTCTGTAACTCCAGTTCCAGGGGATCTGGTACCTTCACATCAATGCACATAAAATAAATAAGTTAAATAAATGTCTTTTTTTAAAAAAAAAATCAAGCAGCATTAGATGCTAGCTTCTGGAGTGTTCCTGAGACGTAGCAGTGAAAGGTGTTCTAAGAGACAGAAATCGGGCCTTATGAGGTAAAGGGCAAGGTGTCAGCAGGGCCGGTTCCTTCTGGAAACTCTGGAACAAATGTCTCCTGCATGTTGTAGAAGCTGCCTGGGGTCCTTGGCTGGCAGCCCCTCCCTCCATCCTCAACTCCAGGCTTGAGACTTCCACAGGCTCCTTTGTCCACATCACCTGTTTGACCAGACCCCGTCCGCCCTCCCGTGAGGTCACCTGTGGTCACACTTACGGTCCACTGGGATAATCCAGGAGCACTAGTCAGTGTTAACTGTCAACCTGATGCACAATCATCTGAAGAGTCTCAACTGAGCGTTGTCTTTAACAGGTCGGCTTACGGACACATCTGTGAGGGATTATTTTGATTGCTGATTGATAAAAGAGGACCATCCCATTATGAGAGGAGCGATCCCTAAGGCTGTATGAAAGCTAGCTGAGTATGAGCTGGAGGGTAAGCCACCAAGCTGCATCCCCGTGGTTTCTGTTTCAAATTCCTATGTGAGTTCCTGCCTTGACTTCCCTCAATGATCGCTTGTGACCTGGATGTGTAAACCAAATTAAACCCTTTCCTCTACAAAGTTGCATTTGGTCATGGTGCTTGTCACAACAGGATGGACCTAGAATATGAAGTTAATCCAATCTTGACTAACTCATGCCCACCAACCTCCTCTTGCTGTGTGATGTGACGTGTCCACAGATTCCTAAAGTCAGAACATGGACAAAGGTCTTTGTACTCAGGGTAGAGGGGGCAGCCACATCTCTGTATACCAAGTCTTGTGAGTCCCCTAAACCAGTGGTTCTCAATCCGTGGGCCTAGACCCCCAAGGACCATTGGAAAACACAGTAATTTGCATTATAGTTCATAACAGTAGCAAAATCAGTTATGAAATAAGAACGAAAATAATTGTATGGTTGGGGATCACCACAACATGAGGAACTATACTAAAGGGTAGTAGTGTTAGGAAGGTGGAGAACCACTGCCCTGGACTGATATGGCTCCTACTCCACAGGAATATTCTACAGGAAAGGAACTCATCAGGACTGGACTTTAAACAGTTGACCTGGTTAGCAAGCTGAGGGGATTCGGCTCCTGAGAGGTGGCAGTCAGACTCTTGTGAATTATTTAGCAGTGTGCACATTAGACGCCATTACATTAAGTTGCAAATGATCAACACCAACCCCCACAATAAAGTAATAAAATAAAACATTAACGAGACACTGTGCACTGTGTGTGTGTGGGGGGGGGGGGGGGGGGGGTGTGTGGGTGCGCGTGTGTGTGTGTGTGTGTGTGTGTGTGTGTGTGTGTGTGTGTGTGTGTGAGACAGTGGGCACTGTGCCCTGTGGGGGGATGCGGGGCAGTGGGCACTGAGCCTACAGGGCACAGAAGCTGTAGGAGTGGGATGGGACCCTCCAAACATTTCAGGA
Source organism: Peromyscus attwateri (assembly GCA_902168425.1). Taxonomy (NCBI): domain Eukaryota; kingdom Metazoa; phylum Chordata; class Mammalia; order Rodentia; family Cricetidae; genus Peromyscus; species Peromyscus attwateri. The sequence goes on along the minus strand of CABHPP010125314.1, from coordinate 8,381 downwards.
AAATGGTATGGGACAGGGAGGGGGGGCAGCTTCCTGCTTTCCTACCATGAATATTCAGGGTCTGTGTGTCTGTCCACAGCCCCCCATAAGGTTTTCTGTGCCACTGAGAGCGCACTCACCCTGGGTCTGTCTGTCTGTGCTCTTCCCTCTGGGATGACCTTCTGTTTGGAGGTGCTGTGGGGTTGGTTCCTAGCACAGGAACTGAACAGCCTGGGTTTGAATCCTGGCTCAGGCTTCCTAAGCTTCAAACTGAGAGGTTCATCTGAGAAATTCAGGGTGTTGATCAAGGAGAGTCCTTCCCAGAGTCCCCTCTGCACCGTCCCCCAGGCCTCCCAAAATGCCAGGCACACGGCAGACCCACCGGTTACTAAGTATGTTGCCTTACAAGGCAACAGGCACTGGGCAGATGTGATTTAGTTAAGAGCTGGGGATGGGAGATCAATGTGGATTATCTGACAGGCTTAATGATGTCCACGGAACCATTCCAGGAGTGAGGAAACTACTGCCCAGGCAAAGGCACAGCGACACCAAGGTGCCATGTTGGGGTTTTCCACACAGGAAGGGGCAGTGAGCCAAGGAACATGGGGACAGTGGCCCTAGGGTAGGAAAGGAGAGAAATGGCCTCTTCCCCAGCAGCCTCTGCGGGGCAAGGCATCACTGCTGACCCCTTGAGGTGAGCCTAGCAAAACTGTTTGGGGCTTCTGACTAACAGTGCTGAGAAAATAAAGGCCTGCTTCTTTCCTACCACCCGACATGGGACATGGTGACCCCCTTGAGCAGTACAGTTGCTATTCCAGATATCTCCTCTAGGGGGCAGCACACCAAGGTCTGTCCCGAGTACCTGGGCCATGGATTTGCACCGTTTGCGGAGTACCTAGTACCTAGAGTGTGTGTGTGTGTGTGTGTGTGTGTGTGTGTGTGTGTGTGTGTGTGTGTGTACTAGATGTACAGAAATAAAATACAGCCAGGCACAGTCTCCTGTGAGTGGAAAACGTCCTGTGTGTCAAGGATGTCCGCTCTGAGATCAAGCAGGCAGGCTTGGTCTGGTCTACCACATTTAGCTTAAAGACCTTAGTTGGCTTTCTTTGTGATTCTAGAACCAGGCAAGGCTTCATTCAAGGGGTTACAGACTGAACAGGGTAGGGGAATGTGGAGACAAAGGTTGACTTACTACCAGTTTCTTTCCTCGGAAGTTGGACACACAGCAGTGGGAAGGCAGCAGCTGGGCAGACCCTGGGTCATGTCACTGGGGGTGGGGATCACTACAGAGGGTACCCCACAAGCGTGTTGTCAGTCAGCGTCTGTCCCTGTGACAAGCACACAGGATAATAATCAGTTTTAAAAAGAAGAGTCCCACCCGCGCTCGGAGTTTTAGAGGTTGGGGGTCTAGTCCACAATATGTCGGTCTAATGACTGAGAGGAAGAGAGAGAGAGAGAGAGAGAGAGAGAGGCTGACCTAGACCTGGCTCTCAATATCCCCTTCAAGATCACACCTCTTCAAGGCTCCAGCACCGTCTGGAGCTCCATGGCCTGAGGACCAGGTGTTTTCCACTTGGGATTTGGGGGGATGAAAGGGTCTAACAGGCCTGAGCACGGCAAACATGGCTCTGACAGGCCTTGCCCTTCTCTCCCGTTCCCTCTGCCTTGCTAAACTGTTAGATTATATCCTAAAGCTAGCCAGCAAAGTCTATTCTCTTATTTGGCCCCTTCCTCCTCCTAAGGCTGACCACCAAGTTTCCGCTATCAAACTATTGAAGTCTGGCAATCAAAAGTCCATTTGTGACTACCCTAGTTAACATGTCCAGTCAAAACAAACAACTCATCCTATTGACGGGTTTCCCTTTTATAAACTGCCATTGGCCTATGGACCACATCTGTCTCCTCTGTATCCAGAGACAGTCCTTTGTCCCTCTCCTTTATTCCTTTCTGCTTCTCTCCCATCCTCTGTCTCCCGTCTTTGTTTCTTTTTCCTGTCCTCTGTCCCTCTGGGGCAAATAAATCTCTTTTGTGCTGAGAACTTGGTCTTGAGGTGTTCTGTGCTGATTCTGGTCCTTTGAGGGATGTTTTAGACATAAATATGGTACTTGTGGACTAAAGCAGGCCTGTCTGGGAAATCCTCTCTCTCCTGATTTCTTAGACGATCACATGACAACTTGGCTTCTGTTGGGTGACTTAGAATTTGAGTATGTGTGATTGTACTTGGAGTGTGAAGTGGGTCTTGGTGGGAAGGGCAGTACAGGAGCCTGGTCCTAGGATTTTGATGAAAACCACTTGGGCCCTCTGGTCTGGATGCTTAACTTTCAACTATTAATGCCAATGACCTCCTTGACCTCCAGATCTCCAAAGAGATCATCCAGACCACACCTGCTAACATCAAAATTCACCAAAATCGTTCCAGTTTATCCATAGTTTCCTTTTAAAGTTGTTCTCCTTTGCCTTTCAGGGGCAAGGGCTGAGACAGGATTTCACTCTGTAGCCCAGACTGTCTAGAACCCACTGCGTAGCCCAGGCTGACCTCCGATTCATGGTGACCCTCCTGCCTCAGCACAGTAAGATTACAGATGTGTGCCACCACACCTGGCTTTGTTTCTTTAGTCTTGCCTTATGAATGTATACATTCCTGCCATGACTCGGTCACATCCGCCTCTCTGGATCCAGCTCTCTGCATCTTGAGTATTTGTGAACTGAGCTGAAAGAGTGGATGATGGATTTGGGGCACCTGAATAGGGACATGTGTTTGTGCACTGGTGCTCATAGCTACGGCAAATGCCCACACGGGCATGTGCTAAAGGCTTAGTCCCCATTTGGGAAATGGTGGAAAATTGTTCTGCCTAGAGAAGAACACTGGCCCACCTCTCTTCTTTCCTGCTGCCAGGAGGTGAATGGCTTCCTTCCTCATGTGTTTCTGCAGCCATGTTGTCTGCCTCTCCACAGGCCTCAGAGAAACAGAGCCAGCCGGCCACGGACCTCTAAAATCATGAGCTAAAATAAACCTTTCTCTTTGAGTGACTTCTCTCGGGCACTTGGTCATGGTGACAGAAAGCTAGCTATTACAGACACCTAATGGCACAAAGAGGCCAGTTCAAACTTGTGTGGGGGAGAAAGGGCTGATTTCTCACTTCTGAAAGAGGTAGAGAAATGGGGGATTGTGGGAGTGGACACTTGAAGGCAAACAGAAGGACAGAAGTGGAGAGCATACACAGTGCTCACCAGCACACACCAGTACAGTGCTCACCAGCACACACCAATTATATGCCAATGGTGTTTACAGGTTCTAACATGGAGAGCTTTGCCAAGAATCTCACGGTTCGCTGTACCATGCTGCCCTGGCTATGACCAACCTAGGGCAGGTGATCCATCTGAAGTGAGGTGAAAAACTCTAGGTGAATGAGAAGGGCAGGGCATAGGTACACTGAGGGAGGGGGACCCAGAGAAGGCAGTATGGGTCCCTCATACCTGCTTGTTGGTGGAGTAGAGGTTGTCAGAGGAGTTTGGTCTTCTGAATTCCTGTTCCAGTTGTTTCTTCTCTCTCTCTCTCTCTCTCTCTCTCTCTCTCTCTCTCGGAACTGAACTCAGGTCCTCTGGAAGAGCAGCCAGGGCTCTTAACCGCTGAGCCATCTCTCTAGCTCCCTCCAGTTGTTTCTTTGGGGGTGTTTTAGAGTCGGTGTGCAGGACTACCCTGTTCACTTCCAACAGGTAGCCAGGTGGCCTGTCTCGGACAGCAGCCCCCGGCTGTCACCTCCATCCGCTGTGTGTCTAGGAGAAACTGGACTTCATATCTGCTCAGATTCCCTCTCAGCCAAGACACCGCAATGCCTGCCTTGTCACACCTTGGGGGTCCATTCAGGGACTTTGGAACCAGACTGTCCCTTAGACTGGGTGCTCTGCACTCTCAGCAAACTCTTCAACACAGATGTAGAATTAAATTTTCCCTGGAATGACATTTTCCTTAATGTGAGTTACTGGGACTCATCTCCCAGGCACTTTCTGAGCTGTCCTTGGCTACAAAGACTGTGGCCCCAGCCCAAGCTTAAGTCACATGTGATTTCACTAATCGGAAGGGCTTGGGCAATAGTTTCCCCTTGACAGTGACCCGTATTACAATTAAAGCCTTTGATGTGGGTTCTCCTATCTGCCTGAGGAGACAGTGAGAGTCTCTATGTAATTTGAGAGGCATTTTACAGGACAGCCATCCACGCTGAAAGCTGATTATAAATAAGGTTCAGCCGACGGCTTCCATCAGCGTCTAAGGATTCCCAGTCAAATGCAAGGTCATAACCCTGATGCGCAGTTGGTCTGCGTTGCTCTCGTACCTAAATCAGATTCTCGGTGCAGGCTTTCATATCATGTTTATGAAACACCTTCCGCTTGGTACAGAGCTGGGCACTAAAAAACATCCCTCTGATAGGAGTCTCGAAATTTCTCACCTCAGCTATTGTTTCAAGTTGTTTTTTTTTTTTTTTTCTGGGTGAGAAGCCACGGACTCCATCCCCACGCACCCAAGAAGAGGTACTTGGGCACTGGAAGGCTCAGAGATGGCAGGGCCAGGACTCTGCAGGTCACCTGAGCAGAGGTTTCTCATGTTTTTCTCATGTTGTAAGTGAAACAATTGTGTGTCCAACCCTGTGGCCTTCAGGGACCACAGGATGGAAGAGAGTCAGTCTTGGGCTGAGGAGGTAGTTCAGTTTATAAAGTGCTTGCACATTGCAAGTATGGAGACCTGAGTTTGAGACCCAGAACTCACATAAGAGTTTGTGATCCCAGGACCGGGCAAGGATGGGGTCTGGGAACAAGAGGGTATCTGGGACTTGTTGGTCAGCTAGCCTAGTTACTGGTTCAGTGAATAAGTGAATAAGGTGGAGCCCGGCAGGGTAGTGCCCACCTTTAATCACTGCACTCAGGAGGCAGAGGCAGGCAGGCTGATGTCTTTGAGTTTGAGACCAGCCTGGTCTACACAGTAAGTTTCAGGCCAGCCAGAGCTACGTAATGAGACCTGGTCTCAAAAACAATTAAACTGGTGAAAAATTATAAAGACACCCAATGCTCTGGCTTCCACATGTTCATGCATGGACACATGCACTTGTATGCACATGTGCACCCATACATACAGGAAAGGAGAGCAGGGTTGAACACCTCTACTCACCCCCTTGGTTTAGTATTTGTGTTCATATACAAGTTTATGTAAAAGTTGGTACTTCTGTCGCGGAACTCACCCTGTAGACCAGGCTGGCCTCAAACTCACAGAGGTCCTCCTTCCTCTGCCTCCCGAGTGCTGGGATTAAAGGCGTGCGCCACCACTGCCCGGCAAAGTTGGTACTTTCAAGTAGTCTTTTTTGTTTGTTTGTTTTGTTTTTTGTTTTTCGACAGGGTTTATCTGTGTAGCTTTGTGCCTTTCCTGGAACTCGCTTTGTAGACCAAGCTGGCCTCGAACTCACAGAGATCTGCCTGCCTCTGCCTCCTGAGTGCTGGGATTAAAGGCCAGCATGTGCCACCACCACCCTATAAAGTTGGTACTTTTAAGTAGTCTTTTAACAGACTCCAGGAACCTCTCCATGGTGGTACGCACATACACACATCTCTATATAAATCTGATGGTTCATAGTCATTGTCAACCTGTATATAGAATCACCTAGAAGGTGGTGTGTCTGGAAGCCCTTCCAGAGAGGTGTGACTGAGGATGGATGATCCACCCTGAATGTGGGTGGCACTAGCCCAGGCACTGGGGGTCTGGATTGAATCAACACCTGTAAAGGAGAGAGTTGAACATCAGGAATCCCTCCTCTCCACTTCTGGGTCTGCCCAGATGTGAGGCGGTCCAATCACACTCCTACCACCAGGAGCTCCGCCATGCCTTCCACACAATGATGGGTTATACCTCTTAAACCACGACACCAAACCAAGCCCCCAACCCTCCTTAAGTTGCTTCTTGCAGATACCTTGGGGGTTTTGTTGGTTTGTTTTTGATTTTTCAAGACAGGGTTTCTCTGTGTAGTCCTGTCTGTCCTGGAACTCGCTCTGTAGACTGGACTGGCCTCAAACTCATAGAGAGCCACCTGCCTCTGCCTCCTGAGTGCTGGGATTAAAGACATGCGCCACCACTGCCTGGTCTCCCTCATTTTTTAATGGCTGTGTACTGCTCCACAATAGCAATGAGCCTGGTTTATTTAACACCCCCAAAACGGTGAACATTTAGTGCCATTCTCCTTTTTTTTTTCCTGCTCTAAACAGTGTCTCAAACCTTCTGCAAACTGTCTGTGTGCACATCTGAGGACATGTCTGAAGTAGAAAACTGCATGTCCAAATGCTGTATCAAAGGGTTATGTGTAGTTTAAGTTGCAATAGAGACAGCCCATTTCTTCTCTGAAAGAACTGAGCTATTCATGTTTCTACCTATGGTGTGAGCGGCTTTCTAGGTAGGCAGGTACTTGGCTGGAACCTTTAGATAGAGACTTCTGTTTTAATTTCACCAAGGAGTCTTATTTAACACACACACACACACACACACACACACACACACACACACACACACAAAGCATAAAAATGTATCTTGGAAGGGGTTGGAGAGGTAGCTCAGTGATTAAGAGCCCGGATTGCTATTGCAAAGGACAGGAGCTCTGGGCACCTGTGACTAGTGACTCACATCCACCTAACTCCAGCTCCAGGGTATCCCGTACCCTCTTCTGGCCTCTGTGGGCATTGCACTCAGGTGTGCAAACCCACACTCACGAACCCACAGAAGTCAGAATAAAGATTAAGATTTATACACAATTATTCAATTACAAATCCACTGTGGAGAGAAATTAGAAATGGCAGAAGAAATAAGAACAATAGATGTAAAAACCTCTGTTTGTTGGAAGCTACGTTAGAAGCTTCCCTTCTAGGCTGCTTCTGTGTGCAGAGGGTTTGCTCGAGGGTGCAGGCCTGGGCTCACAGTGCCTTTTGTTTGTGACACACTGCTCACATTTAGCTCTGTTTCGTGGGGGCCTGTCAGGAGGAATCTCCACGATCTTGTTGACGGCTGGGTATTTTTCCAGTCCCCTTCTGTTGGGCACTAGGTTTCCAGCATCGCCAGGTGCTGTGGCTACTTGTCTCACACGTCTACACGTGTGTGTGTTTCTCTCACTTATTTGATCTTCTCTGCCCTACCCCGGAGCCTCTACGAGGTTCCTGCTCCTCAGACTTAGACTTAGACTCAGACTTAGACTCCTCAGTAAGAATCTTAGCTACTCAGGGGCCCGCTCCCCACAGATTCTATATGTGTCCATCTTTGACTCTCTGGGCCGTTCCAAGGACTTCTTGGATCTTTTCAAACAGCAAAAGCCTACTTCAGCCCACAGAGGTCTATGTCAAGGTCCTGGGGCAGCTGGAACCAAGTGCTACAAACTGGGTAGCTTGAAACAGCGGCAGCTTAGCCTGTCTCAGGCAGACAGAGGTCAAGGTGTTAGCAGGGCTATGCTCTCTGCCTAGGCTCTTGCTTGTTGCCTTGTCCCTTGGTATCTCCTTCCAGTTGCTACCCCATGTCTCTGCCCTTGCCTCTGTGTCCGTGTGTCTCTGCCCTTGCCTCTGTGTCCATGTGTCTCTGCTCAGGATTTACCACTAATTTCAGTGCTTTAGATTCTCAGAGGAGTTTCTACCTCGGGGACACATCCGTGGGTACCAGGATTTAGCATGGGGAAGGAGGTTTCTGTGAGGAGCAGCACTGTGTGGTGCCCCCAGCCTCCAGCCTCCGTTTGCTTTGTTTGGGGACAGAGTTCCAGGCCACCCTGACTTCAAACCTGAGATGTAGTCAAGAATGACCTTGAACTTCCTCCTGCCTTTACTTCCCTGAGTGCGCTGACATTACAGGTGTGCGTCATCATATGCGGTGTGTGCAGTGCTGGGGATTGAACTCAGGACTTCACGTGTGCTAGGCAAGCACTCTGCCAGCTGAGCCACATCCCTGGCCCCTCAACATTAATCCAAAAGGACTGTATCTTCAGGGGCAGTCTCACCAAGCCCTGGTGAGCAGGTGCCTCCCTTCCAGAGGATGACTCACTCTATAAAATGCCTCTTCCTCGTGAACTGACAAGTCGGTCGCCGGGCAATTATTTTAAGGTCACAATCAGAAAAGCATTCAAGGATGTGTTCCCAGCCCTGCTTATACTGGTTAGCTGTCTACAAAAGAACCTTGGCACCCACAGAGAATCTGCTTGGGGAGGAAACAGGCCAAGGTTCGGTGTCTTTGTGGAAGGCGAGCCTATGGTAGGGTCTGGACCTGATGATATGTTAACCCAAGTCTGTGATCTGAGCAGGTCCTTCTGGCTTGGCTGGGAGTTGAGATGAGAGACACAGATTCCTCCGAGTCTGAGAGGCAGGCTGCACCATGCAGGACCCCAGGGACC
>CABHPP010125313.1:0-40184 GCA_902168425.1 Peromyscus attwateri | reverse complement strand
TCCACTGAGCATTTGGAATATGTCAAGCATTAGGAATATGTCAAGCATTATAAATCATTAATTAATACTGATTAAACCACAATCTATTTGTTTGTTTTGGTTTTACTCTGTGGTCCATCCAGGCTTGCCTGTAACTACACTGGCCTCAAACATGCAGAGATAGTCTTGCCCCAGCTTTCCTAGAACAGGTATAAGGCATTACACTTGGGCCTGCCGAGTTCTAATCTTAAAAGGTAGGATAATGCTAGTGCCCTTTCATAGGCAAGTCTTACAATGGCTCCAAGAATTACAGAACCCGAAAGCAAGGATCCAAAGTACAAAATAAAAATAAAAACTTTTTGAAATTTGCTTTTTCTCATCTATTCTGAGTTTTAAATGCCCATGATAACTTGAATGAGATGGCCACCATACTTGGTTACCAGTTGGTGGAACTTTCGGGGAAGGATTAGAAGGTGTGTCGCTGTTGGAGAAGGTGTGTCTTTGGGGGCAGGCTTTGGGTTTCAAAAGCCTATGCTATTCCCAGTTAGCTCACATTTGTGAGGAATGTGTGCTCTCTCCTTCCCTCCTCTGAGTTTGTAGAAGAAGTTGGAAGTTCTCACCTACTGCTCCAGCACCATGCCAGCCTGCCTGTTGCCATGCTCACTGCCACAATGGTCATGGACTCTGTGGTGGTGTGAATAAGATTAGCCCCCACAGACTCATATATTTGGATACTTAGGGAGTGGCATTAGGAGGTATGGCCTTGTTGGAGTAGGTGTGGCCTTGTTGGAGAAATATGTCACTTGGGGTGGGCTTTGGGGTTTCAAAAGAAAGCTCTCTCTTTCTTTGGCCTGTGGACCCAGATACAGAACTTTTAGTTACTCTCCAGCACCATGTCTACCTGCACACCTCCATGTTTCCTGCCATGACAATGATGGACTAAACCTGTGAACCTGTAGTTCAACCCCAATTAAATGTTTTCCTTTATAAGAATTGCCAAAGTCACGGGTGTCTCTTCACAGCAATAAAAACTCTAATTAAGACAGACTAACCCTCTGAAAAAAATGAGCCCCCAAAATAAATACATTGTTTTATATGGTGCTTTGTTCACAATGTTTTGTCATGGAAATAGAAAAGTAACTAAGTAAGATACATGGGAATAGACTGGGAGAGAGAAAAGCATGCTTCAAATAAGTGATGAGCCATGGATCCAAAGACCTATGGTAAAAGCTTATATAACTTAGTATACTAAAGGACCAAAATGAAGACAACTCAGAGTATATGTGTGTGTGAGAAAGGTCACCTATAAGCCTTTGAGGGAGTTTCAACATAGTTTTAACACATTCCCAAACTTCTTACAGCCTACAAACTCCATTCCATATGCTTGCATATTCTAGTTTCCTATCTAATACCATTTGGTTTTGTTTTGATTTCCTTTGAGATAAGGATAAAACCTAGGGCCTCAAGATTGCTACTTACTCTACCATAGAAATATAGGCCTTGCCTCTATTTCACATCTTTATTTGAACATTCCAAAGACTTCTCAAATCTAATATGTTCAACTTGTCATCTTCTTCCAAATCTATTTCTTCTTGTCATCGTCTAAAAAATGGCAGCATTATTCACCCAATCATGACAGAAACTCAGATGTCCTGTCTCTTCCTCTTCATTTTTCCTTATTTTCAATCCATTGGGGGCTTACTTAAAAAAAAAAAAACAAAACCCGTTTTGTCTATTTATTCTACTACCCTGGTTTTAAAATTCTTAGTCCAAGTCACTGCTGTCTGACAAATTGTCTCCCCATCCCATCAATTTTTATATAAAGCTAGATTTACTTAGAAAAATACAAACCTAATTATAATTCCTTACTTAAGAGAAAATATCTACCAGACTGGAAAGAGGGAATTACATTCGTCATGATTCACAGATGGTAACACTTACATAGAAGGAATATATAAAGAGGTTCTTAAGAATTGTAAGTTTAGCAAAGTTACAGAACACAAGGATATAGCATACATAGAAGTCATATAAATATCTGAACACTAGAAACTACAATCACAAAATACTTAAATATAAATCTTAAAAATTCAGCTGGGCATGGTAGTAGACACCTACAATTCCAGTTATTCAGGAGGATGAGGCAATAGGATTTCTGCAAGCTTGAGTCTAACCTGAGTTACATAGTTAAGACCCTATCCAAAAAAAAGAAAAACAAGATTTGAAAATTGTACCATCTATACACTGTCAATTACAAAATTATCAGTGAAAGAAAAAAAAAAAACGAAGTAAATAAATGCAGAGATAAATTCATAGATTGAAAGAGTCAATACTGGTGACATCACTTCTTCCCAAAATGATCTACAAATTCAACACAACCACAGGGGAAAACCTCAACAGAATTTTTTATTTTCCTAAATATAGGGTCCTACTATGAAGCCCAGGTGGGCTTGAACATAATGATTTTCCTACCTCAATCTCTAAGTGGTGAGATTTCAGGCATGTGCCACCATGCCTGATTAGAATTATCATTAATAGACACTGACAACCTAATTTTATATGAAAGCCAAAGGAATTAGGATAATCAAAATAATTTTTAAAAAGAACAAAAGATGGAGAAGTCATACTAACCTCAAAGTTTTACACACAGGTCTAGCAATCAAGACACTGCAGTATTGCTCTATTAGAAACTATTGACAATATAAAAAACTACAAACAAGCTATTCAAATAAGCTCTCATGTTATCAGAGGTATAAAATGTCAAATGGTATAATCATTTTGGAAAATAGTTTGGCAGTTGCTTTGTTCAACCCACACTTACCACAAGAACCAGCAACCTCACTCTTAGGTATTACCTAACAGAAGAGAAAGTAAAAGTTCACATAAAATTATATGTTTTGCCGGGCGGTGGTGGCGCACACCTTTAATCCCAGCACTCGGGAGGCAGAGCCAGGCGGATCTCTGTGAGTTCGAGGCCAGCCTGGGCTACCAAGTGAGTTCCAGGAAAGGCGCAAAGCTACACAGAGAAACCCTGTCTCGAAAAAACAAAAAAACAAACAAAAAAAATTATATGTTTTAAGTAGATTTTTTAAAAATCAATTTAAGTATGAACCAAGCCTGGCATGGCTGTACATGCCTGTAATCCTAGCATTTGATAGAGGAAGAAGAGCAGGAAGTTAGAGTCATTCTACATAGTCATGGTTAGCCTGGGTTATAAGACTATTTCTTAAAAGAATATATCACAGCATATAACAAACATAACTTTAGCATAGCACAACACAGGAAATAACATACAGGCCCTTCATCTGGTGAACAGATAAACTATAGTAAAGTTATACAATGAAATATTATCAAGAAATAAGATTTACTGGTAAGTACAATAACATGGATGAATTTCAAATGAAATGTGTAAAATTTAAGCAACGATACTCTAAAAGCTATTAGTAAATCATTTCACAGAACATGGTGGAAAAAATAGTTACAGAAATAGATTAGTGGTGGGGCTGGAGAGATAGTTCAGAGGTTAAGAACACTGTTTTCCAGGTCCTGAGTTCAATTTCAGTAACCACATAGTAGCTCACAACCACCTATAATGAGATCTGGTGCCCTCTTCTGGCATGCAGGCATACACGCAGGCAGAACACTGTGTACATAATAAACAAATCTTTAAAAAAAAGAGAAAGAAACAGATCAGTGGCAATGGGCTAAAGAGAGAGAAGTGAACAAGGACAAGGGAGAATCTTGTGAGAATTTTGGAGAGAGGGGTAAACTGCTCTGTATACTGACTTCAGTGGTACTGTATCCTAGATACATGTGTCTAAACTCACGAAACTGTATACCAAGAAAATTTATTATAAACAAATTTTAATGTGAATTAAAACAAAAAAAGAAACTTAAACTTTTTAGTGATTAAAAACACAGGTAAATTAAATCATATCCTCTGTCAATGGCTTCTCCCTTCAAAGACTAAATGAAACATCCCCATACACCATTCTGACATATATATTATAGCGCACCTTACACTTTAATTTATACTGCACATCACTATCTGTAAATTAGTTGTTCATTGTTGATTTAATATGTACACTAGGATGACTAATAATTACTGCTAATCACTTCACTGGTATTACGTACTGTTCGAAGTGCTTTACAGAAGTTGTTTGAATTCTCACAACTCTAGGAAGTAGGCGTTATTAGTAGTCTCATTTTATATATAGAAAAACAGGCACAAAGAATTTATTAAGTGTTTAATAGACAGTGGAGAAACATTATGTCTACAAGATTCTTTAATATCATATTTAATTTAGGCTCTATAAAATCCAGAGAAATTCTAGATTGAAAACCCAAAGTCAGAGAATTAATATAATTTGTATAAGAATAGAGCTAACTTGTTTTACTATCAAAATTCAAATTCTTGGGCTGAGGGTGTGGTTCAGTGGTAAAGTACTTTTCTGGAGTGCCTGAAAGTCTGGATTTGATCTCTAGCACTGAAAGTAAGAAGGTAAATAAAGTAAAATCAAGGACTTTGTATATCAAAAATTTGTACTCTTTTTTTTCCTCCCAGGAATCTAAGTTCTAGGTGGAAAAGATATTGCAAAAGGCAAAGGAAGAATACACTCCTGGGCAGTTTTACTTCTGGCATAATAAACTGTATTAACCAATTACTTCCAAAGATAACATTTCACTTGGGAAAGTCCGTAGGCATGAGATGAACTGCTCTGTGACTGATGAAGGCAGTGGACAGAACATAGTGGCTGAGCCTTTCCTTTTCTTCCCAAGTATATATCAGTCTGACCTGTATCATTTCTACTGTTTGCTATTCTACATGCAGCACTACCAGAAATCATTGCAAATTACAGGATTTCTCAGTCATTAAGGATTTACAATAGGTTAATTTTAAAATGGGCTGCATCTCACAGCTGCAAAGCTTTTGTTTGATTTTTAGACCAAATGAGAAGCCATTATTGGAAGAAATGACCTCCCAATGGGACTGACTAGCAAAAAGAAAAGATTCCAGTAGAGACAACAGGCACCTCGGCCAGGTAAGGTTAGTGAGGTAATAGCAATGGTTCAGTAAATAGAGTGCCAAACTCTATGACACAACATTGGCTCCCTATCTGTGTAGTACCAAGCATGATGAGGATTATAAAAAGACCATGAATCCGTTGCATGCTCAAAATAATAAGACAAATAAGCAAGGAAAGTTTTGCCTTCAAATATGAGGCTACAACACAACATGCATATCTAGCACCTTTTTCTTTATAAACAACTATAAGTATAATGACAGGCCTATCTGATCTTACTTGGTTTTTAAAGATATCTTGTGAAATCAATATATGCCATTCACAAAGTACAGGATGTGAAGGTGATCTGGCTCTGACATCTGTCACCTCATTGCTTGCCAGGACTGATTTGGCTGATCTGGCTGGTTAGGCAGGTGTCTTCAAACTCCCTCAATGCCCCAAGTATATCTGCCTAAAGCTGAGTATGTGGCTGGAGAGGACAACCTTCCCCAGTAGAAGATGGTTCTTTGGTCAAGGGTATACGAATAGCTACATTTCACTGCCAGAACCTCCAAAGACACTATCAAGTATATTTGCCATATTGAATTTGATAAACAGTCTATCAATTGATTTTATTTATAATTTTTCTATGTACAATATATTTTTATTATAATCTTTTTCCTCCTTCAATTCTTCCCAGATCTGCTGCACTGCCTACCCAATTCATTCTCTCTCTCTCAAAACAAAAAACTAAAGATCAAAACAAACCACCAATAAGATTTAAAAAACAAAAACAGAGTCCCTTTTGTGTTGGCCAACTACTCCTGAGCATGGGGCCTGACCTACAGTGTGGTTTATATACCCAGGACATTCTATGGAGAAAGCCCCGAAGGCAAATAGCTTAAGGATGGGACTTTGCGTCCATTTCCCCTCCTCAGTGCTGGAATTTTGTCTTGTTTGAACCTGTGCAGTTTATTTTGTGTGTTGTCACACTCTCTGTGCGTTCATATGTGTGTCAACATTGTGTCTCTGGATGACACAGCTTCCTCAAGAGTCATTAACCATCCATGGCTCTTACAATCTTTCTTTCTGCCTTCTCTTTCACATAGATTTCTGAGCCTTGAGGGGAAGGGTTTGATAAAGGCATCCCATTTTAGAGATGGGAGCTTCAAAGTCTCTTATACTCTTACACAAAATGCTCTCACTCTCTGTATACTTTTGGTCTCCACATTAATTACTATATACTGCATGAAGAAGCCTCTCTGATGAGGGTTGTGTTATGCACTGATCTATGGGTATAGCAATATGTCATTAGAAGTCATTTTATTATTGTGTTCCTTTAGCAGAATAATACCAGTGGGTTTTCCCACAGGCCATATTTAATCTGAGGTTCTTGGCCACTTTAGCAGTGTCATATATAGATTTGATCTCATGGAGTAGGCCTTAAATCCAATTAAAAAGTAGTTGGCTACCTCCAAGACATTTGCACCACTATATTTCGCAGGTAGGTCACAGTGTTTGTAACTGGGTGATAGTGATGATTGTTTTTCTCCTCTAGTAGTATGCAAAGTACCTTCCAGTACCATGAATGCTAGTTAGTAGGAGTAAAGCTTCTAGCTGTGTACCAACTCAATTTCTCCACGTTTGATGACATAAGTGGTGTCTTCAGCAACATGCCTTACCATCAGGTTATGAAGGACAATCAACAGCACTGGCAATAGCTGAGGCTGTTTGGCAGGGTAGGGAGTGGTGGTGTAAAGGAACCCCTTTGGACAATGACTCAGCAAGATGTAACCCATTCCTGGCACACTGTTTCCCTCATTATATTGTGACTCTGTTCAAATTACTTTCAAATATGTATATATTATAGGAAGCTTCTATAGTAGTAGGTTTCCATATAGCTTTCCCAAAAGCTTTTGGGTTAGTTGTCCTTCCCCATATCCCCTCCTTTATCCTGTTTTCCCCATCTCCCTCCCCATTTAATCCTTCTATTCTAGCTTCCCCCTCATCTCTTTATAACACTATATTCTAGTCAACCTTTTTGGAAATACCCTCCTACCTCTGGCCCCTGACTAGCTCTACCTAACCTCTGTGGTTATTCTAATTGAAACACATATCTAAAGCTTAAAAGATAACATCATATATAAGACAAAATATTTGTCTTCCAGAATCTGGGTTACTTCACTCACGATGACTGTTTCTAGCTCATCAATATACCTGCAAACTTTACATTTCCTTCCCCTCCACCATACACCCCCACTGCCATGAGGACCAGCCACGGAGGAGGGGGAGCCATGGAGTCAGTGAATTAATCACTCAATTTGACTTTTCTATCTGAGGGAGTAAAACTTAACTCTCTGGGGATGGCAAAAAAAGGGAAAAACATATACACGCATACATCTCCAACATGTCAGGTTCTTACCTAGGGTGCTAATGAATGGCAAGCCTTCAGCAGGTCAAAGAAACTGAAGAGGAGATGAAGAGCAGGTGAACTACTGGACAGATAAACAGACACATGGGGATTTTTCTGGGGGCCAAAGCCTAGTTCTTCATTTTATTCTTCTTACTGCTGCTTGCTCTACTCTATTCTTCTGATGTTTCTCTTTGCCTGTCTTGATGTCTTTCCTCTAACTTTCCTTCTCTGTCTTTCCTGGTGTTTTCTCTTCTTGCGTCTTTATTTGTTCCCTTACAGCTTACATACCCCAGTAGAATCTTTCAAGCAATAAAAAAATTACATTCTATTTTTAAGTGAATGATTACAATGAATACAAGTAAAAAACAACATGTTTTCCATATCCCTTACATGATTAATCATTTTACATATTACAGGTGAAAATAAGTTGTCCCAAGAACCCATGTACATTCACACCCAAGCAACTTGTTATAGTAACAGTATAAGCAAGCAAGGTATTTTTCTCAGCCAGTTTTTTGCTGGCAGGCTGCATATTTCAGTTACAAAGAAAGGACCAATCATTTCACTATCTCAAAAGGTAATCTTAGAAGAATCACAAATCTAAACTTTTACATATGTAAATGAATCAGTCAGCTCTATTTTAAATCCTCAGGGTGCATACCCACTCATCAACAGTTTGTTGTTTTTTTTTTTTGTTTTTTTTTTTAATATCAGGAAGCTGAGGGCAGAAATGGGTACAAGGAATTAATCATCATCTTTGATCACCAACCAATCCTACCAAGAAAGGCACATCAACCAACAATGATTGGGCTGCTTTGTTCTTGTTCTCTGACCTTAATGAGTCCCCCACTCAACTATGTGCCTTTTTAAACTTTAGATTGTTTTCCAAGTTTTTCTACCTCAAAGCCATTAACAAAAACATCTTAACCTAACCTTAAGTCATATTTAAAGCTTTGTTTTAGTTATGATGCAGATCAAAACCTGTGAACACATCTCCCAACATTAAAAGAACTTGAGCTAGCTGGGCTTCTGGGACTCGACTGTTTTTCTTAATCATTAACCTAGGTCACAGCCTATATGGCTCCTCAAGAGAAACTAGCTTTGTGACATTTTCTAGTTCTTATTTTCTATCCTCTGAAGCTCTTGTTTTATCAGGGGTGGAAGCAATACTATATCTTGCTTTTATCCATATCAGTTTCTCCACTAAGCTAACCTCTATCATAATACCTTACTATATTTATTAAAGACCCTCAATCATCAAAATTCTATTTAAACTAACACTATTATTGTATATAATCATTGCTTCAGTTAAACAGTACAGCTTAGGAGGAAATCATCTTCATAATAATCCACAGGTAAAAATGTCCAGAAGAACAGAATATTTCCATGAAATAATCATAGCACATTAAGGGCAGTGGAGATCTCCCCATTACCATTCATACCATGCCAGATACCAGAGAAAAATGGCAGTGGCAAACATGCAAAGACAAAACAGTAGCAAGGGACATTCTGGGGCCAAGGTTCTTGGAGCCTTGCCTATCTGAGATTCACTCATAGGAGCTTTGCTTCCTGGTGGGCCAGCTTCCCGAACTTTAACTGCTCCCTGCTGCTCCTCTGACATGGCCACCAGCACCGCGCCCCCTTTTTGGAGACAGAATAACACTATGTAGCTCTGGCTATCCTGAAATTCACTACATAGACCAGGCTAGCCCCAAACTCAAGAGATCCACCTGCCTCTGTCTCTAAATTGCTAGGATTAAAGGTGTGTGTCATTATGACAGGTCCAATTTCTTTTTTTTAACAGATGAATAATATTCCACTAAGTAAATGTACCACATTTTCATTATCAATTTGTCTCAAGAGGTTTTACTGCTGTGAATAGATGCTATGACCACGACAACTCTTATAAAAGGAAACATTTAATTAGGGCTGGCTTACAGTTTCAGAGGTTTAGTCAATTATTTTCACGGCAGGAAGCATGGCAGCATGTAGGCAAACATAGTGCTGGAGAAGTAGATGAGACTTCTACATCTGGACCCTAAGGTAGCAGGAAGAGACATCCCCACTTGAGCATCTGGGACCTCAAAGTCCATCCCCCTTCCCCAGTGACACACTTCCTCCAACAATGCCACACCTCCAATAATGTCACTCCCTATGAGTCTATGGGGGCTATTTTCATTCAAACCACCATGCCATTTATTAGTTGATGGACATCTAAGCTGTTTCTATAAACATAGATGAACAAGTATCTTTGTAATAAGATGTAGAGTCCTTTGGATACAGAATGGTATAGCCAGATCTTGTGGTAGATTTATTTTAGCTTTTTTATGAACCTTCACATTGATTTCCATACTGGGTATACCAGTTTGCATTTCTACCAACAATGAGCAAGTGCTCTCCTTTCCTAGCATCTTTGCCAACATCAGCTGCCACTGTTTTATTGAGCTTGGTCATTCTGACTGGGTAAGATGAAACTCAAAGTAGTTTTAATTTGCACGTTCCTGATGGCTAAGAATGTTGAACATACCTCTAAGTGTTTCTCAGCAATTTGTGTTTCATCTTTTGAGAACTCTGCTTAGTTCTGTACCCCATTTTTAATTAGGTTGTTTCTTGATGTTCAATTTCTTTAGTTCTTTACATATTTTAGATATTATTCTATTAGATATGTAATTAATAAAGGTATTTCCCTGATTCTGTAGCCTGCCACTTTGTCCAATAGTAGTGTCTTTTGCTGTACAGAAGCTTTTCAGCTTCATGAGGTACCATTTATTGATGTTCTTAGTGCCTATGCTATCAGTGTCTTGTTCAGAATGTCTTTCCAATGCCACTAAGTTCAAGATCATCCCCCACTTTCTCTTCTCTCAGATACATGCTATCTTGGTCTATTATACTGTATAGGTATGGAGTGTACATCTTTGTTTTATTCCTGATTTTAGTGGAAATGCTTTGAGTTTATCTCCATTTAGAATGATGATGACTCAGTCTATCAATTTTTTGTTTTTAAGCTATGGCTGTGCTGAAAATCACTATGTAAACCAGGCTAGCCTCAAAATCACAGAGACCTGCCTTCCTCTGCTTCCAGAGTGTTGAGATTAAAATCATGTCCCACCATGCCTGGCTCACTCTATCACCTTTTGACAGCAAACACCTAACCGAACACCTTTTTTGTTTTATAGGTTGATGGTATGCTTCAGTAGTAGAGTGTTTGCCCATCATACCTGAGCTCTGGGTTTGATCCCTAGCATAGTAAATGACTAGGTAAATAAATAAAATGAAATAAACTCAAGGTCTGTGGACCTTGAGACAGGGTCTCATGATCTTGCTGCTTCCCAAGTGCTGAGATTATAGGCATGTACTACCAGGTCTGGCTTGAAAATTATACAGCTAATTATTAAATATCCATGTTTAACAAAGTTCCCAAAATAACCAAAGCAAGTAATTCATTAAGATATTAACATACAGCTCAAATAAGTCCTTTATTTATTTTTTAGTATTTGCTAACAGTTTTGCTCCAGTAATATTCACTAAAAATTCCATTTATTAACTATGTTCTTCCTAGTGGGAGAGAACTGTCCACCAGATAGATCCACAATGAGTATGTTCTATTGATGATGAGTGACACTTCCTTCCTCTTGCCTAGCACTTAGAACACCACCAACAATGCTAGGGGACTCTTGATCTTCTAGATAAGTTCTTTCTCCTTCAAAATAACTTAATTTGCTTTAATAATAGTAGCAGACATAGAAACCTGAACATCATTTGAACTGTTAAGACTGTTCAGAATATTCACAATACTAATCATAATCCAGAATTTCTTGGGTTAGTGAAAATGTTTTTGTAGTTATTAAGACTCATCTGAGCAAACAAGGCTCCCGGGATTGCTTTTTTCCTCCTCTTATTGAAAATAGGTTTTCCTTTACATAATATATCCTGATTATGGCTTCCCCTCCCTCTACTCTTCACCTTCCCTCCCACTTAGATCTAGCTCCTTTCTCTCTCTCTCACTAAAAAACAAACAGGCTTCTATGGGGACTATTTCTACAAGTCTATACCTGAATCTGAAATCACAAAGACACACAGAGTTCTTTGTCTACAGCAGCTGTACTCCGACTTTGGTATAAAATAGTCACTTAGAGGCATTTTAAGTCATTTCATGTATATGGATCATATTTCCTCTTCCAGAAAGAAATGTAAGGAGTTACAGAGAAGGGATACAAATGCAGAGAGAGAATGATATCCAGATTCAGGTTCTATTTTGTGCCTATGTACTACCTGAATGACAAATTTTATAGAAACCTATCTCATTCTCCCGAGATACCAGAACTGTCACAAAACACTCAAACGAGGTTTAAAGTTTAAAGTGACTGCAATAAATTAGTTACCAATGTCATACTCATGAAATATATTCCTAAAGAATTGAAACATACCTCAAAAATCTCATAAAATCAAGTGCTTTAGAACTAGAACTTCAAACAGGAACCCAACAATCACCAATCAGACATTCTTATTCTATAATACTCAAATACTAAAATGATTAAAGTGCTCCCCATTATCTCTATTACTCATTGTCAGGTAGAAAGGTAGTTTAAAAAAAAGAGCAAGTTCTTTATTTTAGTAATTTGTACTTTAAGGACTTAGCCAAGATATTTAATCTAATTACTGGTTGGAATTTTTTCCCTTCATGGGGAAGAAGGGAGAAATTACTTTTATTAATGCCTATGAGGTAGGAGAGCACTTCATGTCTATCATCAGCCTTTGAACTGTTCTGGTCTGAGAGTGCTAAGGATTGGATCAGGGACTTATGCATGCCAAATGAGAGCTCTACCACTAAGCTCTATTTCCTGCCCCTGTTATTTTATAATAGCAAAGTAAAGGATTTAGAGCTGTAAACTGTGTTGTCTCTTGGCAATAGTGGGGCATTTGGCATAGTGAAAGGAAACTAGTGATAAAATTCTATTATCAAGAAATTAACCAGTTAGGGTGGCACATGTCAGTAGGATAGTCTCAAGAAATACAGACAAGAGATCACATGATCAGCCTGGGGCCAGTGAGATGACTTAATGGGTAGGGTTCATGCTAACAAGCCTGACCACATATTTGATTGTCAGAACCCACTGACTCCCAAAAAGTTGTCCTCTGACCTCTACTAGTATGCCCTGGTGTGTGCATTATGCCTTCAAATAAATAAAAGAAATTACAGGAGCTAGGGATGCAGTGTTAGAGTACAAGTATGTACACAAGGCTCTGAACTCAATCTCTAATTCTAAAACAACAAACAAAGTAAATGTCTAAACAGTTAAACCAATGAGCTAATGGGGTTGAACTAGTAAGATATTCTTCCCCACTGAAAATTTTAGGAGACATATGGACTCTAGTAAGTCATGTTATGTCCAATAAAACATAATCTACAACATAAATTATTTTTAAAAATAGTCTAAAATAAAGGGAAAATAAGGCCACAAGCCTTAAGTTCTAAATGTTGGCCAATAGCAAGCAAACTTGGACACAATGATCCCCAAAATGTGAACTTTTATCTCTCAACTGCTTATTATCAAGGTTTTAAGGATCTACTGCAAATCAGGGAGCCATGTTAACTTTTATTATTACATTTTAAAAGTTTATACTTATTCGTGTGTGTGTGTGTGTGTGTGTGTGTGTGTGTGTGTGTGTATGTGTGTGAGCGCGCGCGCGCGCGCGTGCGCGCATTAGCCAAATGCCATAGTGTGGAGGTCAGAGGACAACTTGGAGTCTGTTTTCTTCTTCCACCATATGGGTACTGGGTACAAGTAGTCAGCTTGGTGGCAAATGCCTTTACCTTGAACCATCTCTGGTTCCTACTGTTTGCTAGTATGTTACTTTTTAGGTACATAAAATTTGGTTTGAGAGGCCAAGAGGCAGTGGTGCATACCTTCAATCCCAGCACTTGGGAGGCAGAGCCAGGTGGATCTCTGTGAGTTCAAGGCCAGCCTGGTCTACAGAGTAAGATCCAGGACAGGCACCAAAACTACACAGAGAAACCCTTTCTTGAAGAAACCAAAAAATAAAAAAATAAAAAAATAAAAATGTGGTTTGAGGACAACTAAGGTGGATATAGTCTTTTACTTTCCCATTAAAACTATCTAACATAATCTTAGTACTTATTAAAAATAATGCATCAGATATGTACCAGGTAAGTGATACACTTGACAAGAAGGAAGCAATTTAAGCTTGCTAGAAAATAAAACAGAGGCAGGACTCAGCATCCCTGGGGAGGGACACGGAACACGACGAGCCATGGACAACACATCTGAAATCATAGATAACTGGACTTAACAGCTACATCCTGGGCATTCCACTCCATAGATAAGGAATACATCCTTCAGTGGCACATGAGTCTTTCCCAACACTGATCACATTCCAGACCACAAAACAAGCCTTAATAAATAAATACATAATTTCCTACATCTTATCAGACCACAAAAGAATATGAAATCTAAAAGTAATTGCACAACAGAGTAGATAGCCTACAAATGGGAGGAAGTCTTTGTCAGCTGTTCATGCAAGGGTTGAGATCTAGAATACCCAGAGAATTGAAAAAAGTAAATGACAAAAATGACAACTGGCCAGAGTTAAATTCAGTTCCCTTTATAAAAAGCGTTTAACATCCTTAGCTATTAGGAAAATGCAAATTGAAACTACTTTTAAGATCCTATCTCGGGCTGGAGAGATGGCTCAGAGGTTAAGAGCACTGACTGCTCTTCCAGAGGTCCTGAGTTCAATTCCCAGCACCCACATGGTGGCTTACAACCATCTGTAATGAGATCTGGTGCCCTCTTCTGTGTACATAATAAATAAATAAATCTTAAAAAAAAATCCTATCGCACCAAAGCAGAATGATTACCATAAAAAAAGAAAAAGAAAAAAATCCACAAACAAATGACAACAATTGCAGTGAAGATGTAGAAAAAGGGAAATTTTTGTTTATTGTTGATGACAACCACTATGGAAATCAGTGTGGAAGTTTCTCAAAATAGAACTTCCACATGACTCAACTATACTACCTACAACTGGCATATACTTTTTTCCTAGTTTTTAATTGCCAACTTGACACAACAGAGTCACCAGAAAAAAGGGAACCTCAAATGAAGAACTGCCTCTATTTGACTGGCCTGTGGCCCTATCTGAGAGAGACTATCTCAACTGGTGGGCAGCACCATCCCTAGCAAGTGGGCCTAGATTGCTTAAGAAAGCCAGTGAGCCAGCTAAGTCACACAGTGGCTTCAGCTGTCTTTTGTTCCCTTCAGAATAATCCAGGAACACTAATCCTTCAAATACAGCTATTTAATTGGAGTTCAATGGAGGGTTTGGCCTTTTTTCTCTTTAGAAAAAGAACAGAGTTTACATTTTCCAAGCCCATTTATGTTTTCACTGTAGTGTCAATTTTAGTTTTTAAAAAATCAATTTAACTTCCTTTTATAATAAGTTGGTAATACGTTTCTTTAAAATTCTATAAAGGACTTCTTCCTCCTCTTACATTTTAATGCTTGTTTGTTTACTTGAGTACTAGAGGTTGAATCCAGACCCTCTCACATGGTAGGTAAGTTCCCTACATTCTCAGCCCTGTTCTGTATCTTTTATTTTGGAACAGGGTCTCAATAATGTGCCCAGGTTGACCTTGAACTTGTGATTTTTCTACCTCAGGTTATAGAAGGGTATAACTTTAATACCAGTTTTAGAAACTTCCCATCTCATTTGCAAAAAAAAAAAAAATAAATAAAAATAAAAAATAAACATATTTATCTTTTAGAAGAAAGTTTTAGAAAAAAATTTACAAAGCATGTCACCGATTATTACCTCTAAAATGGTGGCTATCTAGCTACTGTTTTTAAAACACAAATCACATATTTTGTAAACTTTTGAATTTAACTACAACTTTAATAGAAATTCCAGATTTTAGAAAATTCTCTTTTGTTTTTGTTGTTTGTCTTGCTAAGTTGCCTGTACTGGCTTCAAATTCTCTGTTACCTACACTGGGCTTGAACTTGCAATTCTACTGCCTCAGCCTATATTTTAGGAGGGTAGGTATCTTAATTTGAGAACACTGAGTGAAACTATCTCATGATCTAATGTAGTTAACTGTTAATAATACTCCTTTATTAAAATCATATTGCTGGTGCTAGAGAGATGGCTCAGCAATTAATAGTAGAGTCAAGTTCATTTCCCAGCACCCATGTCAAATGGCGCACATCCTCCTCTTACTCCACTTTCAAGTAATCTGATGCCCTCATCTGGCCTTTATGGGTATCTTTACACACACAGACATACACACCCCTATTCATACATTAAAACAAAAATAAACCTTAAAAAAAAACTCTATATTACTAATATATCTTTTCTTGTGAAATCTAATAGTTCTGCTATAGAATAATGTCTGTCTTAAAGCCCCCACCCCCAAACACACACACACACACACACACACACACACACACACACACACACAGAATAAATCATCTTAGCTGTAAAAAGGTGGGAGGGAGATCCTTGTTTTAAAGGCCTACAACCTGGTGTTTCCCTAGCACATAAACACTGTGCTGCTGGATTTCACAGCCTGCTATTGCAGCAAACAGCTGAATTCTACCTACTCCCCAATCAATCATGAAGGAAGCACACCTATGTCCAACAGGAGAGCAATGGCTGGGCCAGTCAGGAAGTGACAGAGCAGCTGCAGTCTCTCTCCTCTTGTCAAGACAGTAACTCAGTTACATTTCCTTTTGCTAGTTTTGTTCTTTTAGTAACTTGTTCTTTATCTTACTTGTTTTGAAATCAAGACCCAACAGTGAGAACAATTATACTAATAATGATAAGGAATTTGTTTGCGTTGTTAAATTAAGATTCAAAAACACTTCAATTGACCATACATCTGTGACGGCAAGTAATGCCTATTCTTACATCCATTTTAAATGTTTCCTTATTACAGCTTATTAGAAATGTTAAGTCTGAAATGCAGCATCATAGCTGTTCAATTTCCAGGCCACAATTTATGATAATCATATGCAATATATTCATCTGTCAATAGAGCTGCCTAACAATGCCCCAAATGGGGCTGCAAGCGGCTCTCTCCCGTGAGAGCTCTTGGAGAATTTTCACTTACTTTGCAGCATGCAGTATTTTGCTAACTTAGTTCAGTTTATTTGCCACTAGCTCAGAGAACAAACCATAAGTGCTCAAAGAACTAGTTGTTACTTATGGAATGACAGGATTCTCTTTTTAGGCAGCCTTCAAATCAAACTACAGGAAAATGCCTTGGTACTTTATACTCACTGCTACTTGAGTGGCACAAAGGAATGAGGGATCAGCTCAAGAGAGCCAGAATTCTCCACAGCACTCATGGTCTTCTCAACCAGGCAAGGTACGTTATGTCCTGCACAGGAGCGGAGAGCAACAGCAACCCTTCCCTCTGCCCACCCTAACCCTCCTCCCTTTTGGTACCAGGCCAAAAGCTCTTATGCTCATTGTTTTACCCAGAGTATCTGCTCCTATGCAGTCAGTAGACCATGCACTTGAGGGAAGGGATGTAAATGCCAAGAATAAGGGTCATGTGGTGGTACCCCCTCATATATATGCATACATAAGCATTCTGCTTTGGGCTTCAAAAAAACAACAACAAAACAAACAAAAACTTCTAGGATTAAGAGTTTTTTTTTCACAGAATTCTATAAAAATGTTCAATTAACAAAATTCATTTTTTTTTCTATCTAGTTGCCTTTGAGGGAGTACCAAGGCTTGAATCTTGGCTGGAAGGGAGCATAAAAGCTCACCTACACCAACTCTTTTTTTTTTTTTCTGGTTTTTCGAGACAGGGTTTCTCTGTGTAGCTTTGCGCCTTTCCTGGAGCTCACTTGGTAGCCCAGGCTGGCCTCGAACTCACAGAGATCCACCTGCCTCTGCCTCCCGAGTGCTGGGATTAAAGGCGTGCGCCACCAACGCCCGGCTACACCAACTCTTTTAGATGGAAATAACTAAGGTTTACAGAGTGTCTTAAAAGAGTCTGAAGCACATACTTCTTTGGGTCTAGACTTCTGGCATCTTGATTAAGGGTATTGACTTTAGAATGGTCTACCAGAACTTCCTTAGTAAATAAAAGGAAGAATTTTGCATGCCAATTCTGCTTTGCAGTCATAAATGTTTTGCCAGAGAGAAACAATCTGAGTTTTCTAATGCAACACACACACACACACACACACACACACACACACACACACACACACAAGCTACTACAGGCACACAAACTTACAAGCTTATTTATTTGGCTCAATACATTGTAGTGTCTTGTATTTTATTTCATTACACAAAACCAAAACTGGACAAACTACAGTGATTTCAGGACAAATCACCAAAGTTGGGGGCGGGGAATACCTCACTGAGTAGATGAAAAGAATATATCAAACAACTAGCAAGATTGTGGAGGAAGCAATGTCTTGAGTTGCATAAAAAAGGGGAGAGTGGGGAGTGGAGAGATAAGGCTCAAGACAGGAGTCTGCTAGCCTAAGACCCTCACCTCATGGCCCCTAGACTAACTGCACTTTGAAGAGGCTAGGCTACCCTTAGACAGGTCATATCACCCACCTCTTCTGCAGTCCTTTTGCATGGCATACTGGCTAAGTGTAGCTGATGCTTTAGAGACTGTCACACCTCCACTGAACATATAATAGGTGCTAAACGGTCCCATTGCTGCATCAGCCTCTCCTCCCCTGTGCCAGTCACATGATTTTTACCAGAATTACTTCTTTTGGAAGCCTCTTTCTGTCTGTCCAAGTTTTTGTGCCTCATCGACAAGTCTTATTCTTCTCTTTCTTCAAAATATAATCTGTTGAATTCTCTCTCTTAACTTGACTGTTGCCTCCTTCAAAACTGCTTATGCTAGATATATGTGCTTGCAATCCCAGAATGGAGGCCAGGCCAGCCTGGGCTAGAGGTCCTCTTTCAAAACAAAGAACAAACAAAGAACACCTATATTCCCAGAATTTGTGAGGCCAAGGGAGGATCTTCTTTGATTTTGAAGCCAAAGACCCTATTAAAAAAAAAATCAAACAAAACAATCCTAAACCACACAGTAACTTCAAGTTAATGACCTAGTCACTTGGCAATCTGATGTTTTCTCTGTAGAAATCACTTAAAACCATGTGCTTACGATTAGGCTCTCTTACCTCTTCAGATGCATGATTCTAGCAAGGAAGTAAAATATTAACTATGAAAGAAATGAAAGAAACAAGAGAGGACAAAAGAAGCAAACAGTCTCCTATTCGGTTTTTTATTACATGGGAAGCAAGCAAAATAATTAAGGTATCCAAATGCATCTTGTTCATACTTGAGATGAACAAAGCTTATCTCCTTCCTAAAAAAAAGAAATAAAAGATAAGGACTTACTCACCCATCTTTTATCAATAGTTTACAACAGGGAAAAGTGCAAAGACAAGAGAAAATAATAAAGATGCATCATGTTCCTTTTCATCACAGGTCCAGATAGGAGAAGAGCTAGGTGATACACACTAAATAAAAACAGATTTGCATAGTGTACCTGATAGGAACTCAAAGAATTTACAAACACTAATCTTTCCAACCTTATGAGCCATTTTTATACAATTTCTATTTTAAACCATAAACTTTAGATTCAGGTGATAGATGGTTTTAGTTGTCAAATTGGCACAATGTAGAATTACTTGGGAAAAGGAGTCTCAAAGAGAAAATTGTGTAGACATTGTTGGCCTGTGGGCGTGTCAGTGAGGGATTGATGACCTTTGTTAAGTTACCTGAGGTAGGAAAGTGGGTGGATGATCCCCTAGGCAGAGGATCCTGAACTGTGTAAGAGTGAAGAAAGTCAGCTAAGTGTAACCATGCATATAATCAAAGTGTAACCATGCATATAATCAATCATTCTTGTGTGCTTCCTGACTACTGAGGCAACATAAGCAGCTGTCTTAAATTCCTGCCTCCTTGCAGTAACTTCCCTGCAAAGTGACCTGGCATTGTGAACTACAATAAACTTTCTCCCCAGGTTGCTTTTGTCAGATTATTTTATCACAACAGAAGCAAAACTAAGACATCATGTAAACAAGAATGAACTGAAAATATGTCCTGCCTTAGTATGCTCATGCTAAAATACATCTGTATCACATCTTTAAATAATTTTTCATAATAAAAAATATCTCCATCAAAATTTCCTACAAAAATCTGAAAAGACAAGGGCCCAGTGGTCTCTGGAGCCAGTGCAGGGGCTAAGCTTCTGTGTCAGTGTGATCACGGTACCCTAAGAGACTGGGGCTTTGCTGCTAGTGGTCTCTACAGTCACTGTGGGCATGACGTTGAGACTTCTGAAGTTCCAGTTATCATTACAGAAGCCATAGTCCAAACTGGATCATTAAATAGCAAATAAACAAGCTAGGCTTTGTAAAGAAGCAACCAGATCCAACATAGCAACTCAGCAAACCCTCAGAACTAATACAGAGTAAGGGGAAAATAATATCAATAATCCAGCAAAACAGAACTTCACCAAACAAAATAACAGAAAATAGCAAACCCATTCCTCTAATAGCCTTAAATGAAATGGTCTCAACAGACCATTAAAAAGATACAGATTAATGGACTGGATTAAAAAACAGAAACTAACTATATGTTGTTGCCAAGAAATACAACTTGGATAACAAAGATACCAAAAAAAAATTAATAACAAAGGGTAGAAAACTACAAACTAAATGGAAAATGTAAACAAGCAGGCAGAGCTATCCTTACATCAAAGTAAACTTCAAGCCAAAGCTAACTAGAAGAGAGTACACATTAACAAAAGGAAAAATTCACCAAAAAAAATGTAACACAAATGTAGACTTTTAAGCACCACATATCAGAGCTCCTAACTTCATAAAACAAACACTAAAAGGTATAAAAGACCACAGATGTCCTGACACAAAAATGGTGTGAGACTTCAATATTCTATTGTTTTCTTCTTTCTTCTCTCTCCCCTCCCCTCATTGTTCTCTGGTTTGTTTGCTGTTTAAAGATGGGGTCTCACTATGTAGCCTTGGCTGGTCTAAAACTCTATGCCAGTGGTTCTCAACCTGGGTGTTACAACCCCATTGGGCATAGCACATCAGATATTTATCTTACAATTCATAACTGTAATTTTTATTAGTTAGGAAGTAGCAATGAAATAATTTTATGGTTGGGATCACCACAGCTTGAGGAACTGTATTAAAAGGTGGAAGCATTAGGAAGGTTGAAAACCACTGCTCTATGTAGACCAGACAGACTGGTCTTGAACTCACAGAGACACACCTGCCTCTATTTTCCAAGTGCTGGGAATTAAAGTGGGTGTTACCATGCCCAGCTCCACAATCATATTCATATAGGTCTTCCTAACTAAAAATTAGTAAAGAAACTTCAGAGCTCAAATAATTTGTAGTTAACTGGATTTGACGGGTATATACAGAATATTCTACCAAGGAGAAGAAAATATACAATTTTCTCAGCAACACATGGAAACTTTTCCAAAATCAATCACTTCACAGAAAACAAATTAAACCTCAATAATTTTTTTTTTAATTTTTATTTTTTGGTTTTTTGAGATAGGGTTTCTCTGTGTAGCTTTGCACCTTTCCTGGAACTCACTCTGTAGCCCAGGCTGGCCTCAAACTCACAGAGATCCGCCTGGCTCTGCCTCCTGAGTGCTGGGATTAAAGGCGTGCGCCACCACTGCCTGGCTCTCAATAATTTTTTTAAAATAAGATAATTCAATGTATTCTATTAGACAATGGCATAAAGCTAGAAATCTGCCATAAAAGAAACTACAGAAACCACAAAATTTCTTGGAGACTAGACAATACATTTTTGAATAAACAATGGGTAAGCCAAGAAATCACAAGAGGAAATTAGAAAATTCCTAAAATCAAATGATAATGAAAACACACCGTATCCAAACCTTTGGGATGCAGCCAAGGCAGTCCTAAGAGTAAAGATTATAGTCCTAAGTGCTCATATTAAAAAACTTGAGAGATAACAAATAAGCATCCAAGCTAAGTACTTTAAGGCTCCTGAAAAACAAGCAGCCAATCCCAAACACAATAGATGGCAAGAGCTAATTCAGATGAGGTAAGAAATTAATGAAATTAAAAGAGATTAAAAGAACAATACAGAAAACAAGAGTTGGTTCTTCAAAACAGTTAGTATAACTGACAAATCCTTGGTCAAGCAGACAAAAAGAGGAAGACACAAGTGAACAAAATCAGAGATCAAAAGAGTGTCCTCACAACAGACTCCAATGAACTACAGAATGTTATTAGAGTTTACTATGAAAATTTATATTCTAAAAGGCTGGATAAACCAGAAGAAATGGAAGAATTTCCAAGGGCATTACCATCTATCAAAATTAAACCCAGGCCGGGCGCACGCACGCCTTTAATCCCAGCACTCAGGAGGCAGAGGCAGGCAGATCTCTGTGAGTTCAAGGCCCAGGTTACAAAGTGAGTTCCAGCAGAGAAACCCTGTCTTGCATAACCAAAGGGGGGGGGGGGGAATTAAACCCAGAAGATACAAATAACCCAAATAGACCCATAAGAAGCAATGACATCAAAGCTGTAATCAAAAGACACACACACACACACATACACACACACACACACACACACACACACACACACACACACAGCCCAGGACCAGATGGATTTACTACTGAATTCTATCAACTCTTCAAGGAAGGCCTCATCTTAATTCTCCCTATACTGCTTTATAATGCAGAATATGAAGAAATACTTCCAAATTCATTCTCTGAACCCTCTATTATCTTGATAGCAAAACTAGGTGAAGACATTACAAAAAAAAGAAAACTATATACCAATTCTTTGATGAGTATAGATGTACAAATTTCAACAAAATACTTGCAAACTGAGTTCAGAAACACATTAAGATTACACATTATGATCAAGTGGGCTCCATCCAGAAAGCAAGGTTGGTTCAACATATATAGCATAATACATGTCATACACCATATAAATAAACATAAGAACATAAACCACATAATCATTTTGCATGATACTGAAAGGGTATTTGGCAAAGCTCAACAAGCCTTCATTATAAAAGCTCTGGTGATTTACACATCAATGTAATAAAGGCCATATACAACAAACCTATAGTGAACATTACACTAAATGGAAGCAAACTGAGAGAGCATTTCCTCTAAGTTTAGAAACAAAGATACTCACTGTTCCCTCTCTTATTTGACATGAGTACTAAAAGTCTTAGTTAGAAAAATTAGACAAAAGAAAGGGATAGAAGGGATAAAAGTAGGAAAAGAAGTTAAACTATCCCTATTTAAAGATGACATGATTCTTTATCTTAAAATCCCTAAAGAGTCTACTAGAAAATTCTTGGACCTAATATACACATTAAAGTTGTAGGATATATTTATGTGCCTTGATATATATCAACAATGTACTATCAGAGAAACAGATTAGGAAAAACATCCCATTCAAAATAAATCCAGGGGCCAAAGAGATGGCTCCATAGTTAAGAGCACTGGTTGCTCTTTCAGAGGACCTAGATTTGATTACCAGCACTCACACAGTAGCTTACAACTGTCTGTAACTTCAGTCCCAGAGGACCCAATACTCTCTTCTGGCCTTTGTAGACTCTTCATACACATGGTACACAGACATACATGCAGGTCAAACACCTATACACATAAAAACTTTTAAAATCAAAAAATTAAGTATTAAGAATATACCTAACCAAAGATGGGAAAGACCTCTACAATGAAAAATTCAAAACACTGAGATATCCTATTTCACAGATCTAGAAAAGTATTCTTTTCTGTCTTTCAAGACTAGAGTCTTACTATGTTGCCCAGTCTATTTTGAATCAGGGCAAACTCCTCATCTCAGCTTTCTGGAAAAATGTGACTCTAAGTGTTGTGCTGTCAGAGTCAACTAATAGTTTTCATATCTTTTAACAGAGAATTGTGTTATTCAAGTGAGTGCAGACGCATGCTTTGTTTTGTTTTGTTCAAGTAAGGCTTTGTTTGCTGTGTAGCTCAGACTAGCCTAGAATTCCTGATCCTTCTACCTCAGCTCCTCAGTGTGGAGTTTACACATGCATGCCACCATACTCTGCTGTAAGCAAGACACTTGATGGAAGAAAAGTGATCTTGATGGAGCTAACAATTGTAGTTAGGGAAGTGAGATCAAGTTTGAATAGTGGTTTCTGAAATCACTCTTCCCATCTTTCTATTTTTTGTCCAGAAACTACAAATGTCTAAAGTAACAAGGAATAAACACACAGGTGCACTTATTCATTTGTATGGTTTTCTATTTGCAGCTGGGGCAGGGAGTACGTGTGGTGCTCCTATACATGTTAACAAGTATGTGTGTATGATGTATAAGGATATCAAAGTACTAAAAGCCAGAGCTTTAGAAAGCACATAGCTGCTATCTAGATGAAAATAATCCCAAAATTTAGGTTAATAAATCCTTGTAACTGAGGATGTGACAAGAACAGAAAGCTCTTCCATTTTTCAGCCATTCCAAGGTCTAGAAAGATGAACAAATCTCAGTACTTCAATGCATACAATAACACAGCTGCCTATGCAATCAAGACACACACACACACACACACACACACACACACACACACACACACACAATCATCTTTGAGATTATCAGTCCTGCAGCCTCACCTCTATATTGAACTTTATAGCATATACTTTGATCTCATTATTTGGATGTAGGTGATTATTTTTAATTGGCAAATCTGTAGATTCATTACTTGTGATTTCTACTATGTGTTCTTATATCTGAAAATGAGTCATAAATTCAATCTTCCGTGGTTCAGATATTGGGACATATTTTCCTTTTAGAAGCTAGAGATCAAATATTTATAAAATAAGTAAGTACTTCTTCAGGTCCTACTACTGTACAACTAGCTACATTCTAATGAATAAAAGAAGGCTCCAATGTCAGATTCTGGGAGTGAATTATCAGGGAAGTGTGTTTGTATCACAAAGAGACTAATTCTAGGTCTAGGGTGTAGCTCAGTTGGTAGAAAGCTTACCTAGCATGCACAGAGCCCTAGGTTTGACCCTCCAGCACTGTATTAAACCAGCAGTGGCGGCACAAGCTGTAATTCCATCATTCAGGATGGGAAGGTAGGAGAACTAAAAGGTCATCCTTGGTTCTACATAAAGAGTATAAGGCCAGCCTGAGCTACATAAGACAATAGATTAGATTAGATAGATAGATAGATAGATAGATAGATAGATAGATAGATAGATAGATAGATTAAATAGATGATTGATAGATAGACAGTCAGACAGACAGACAGACAGACAGACTGCATTTTCTCTGTGTTCAAGGCTATCTGTGGTACCTTTCCTTCTGACAAAGTAGGAAGGCCTAAACAAGAAGTTTATTTAAAAGCACTATTTGACTGACACATTGTCAAGTACCTTTTAGCTGACACAGTTCTTTTAGAAAAGCCAGTTAGTTACAACTTCCTACAGATTTTACTTAGATTTAATTCTCAATGATGAGGAATATGAATGCCTGTTTTGGAATAATTCTATCTTATTACTGCTAATTAATATGTGTTTAGCAAACTGTATCAAGTTTCTCAGGAGGAGGAGGAGACAGATATTACCATCAGGTCAAACAATAATTACATAATTGAGGAGCTAGGTATCCAGTTATAAAAGGTTTCAATCTTGGCTTCCCTCTTTAGCTTTGACACCAATTTTCATGTAGCCCAGGTTAGCCTTAAGCTATTATATAGTCAAAGATAACCTTGAATTCCTGAGCGTCCTGCATCTACCTTTCAGCTATTGGGACTACAACAGGTATACACCAACAGGCCTGATTTATGTAGTGTTTAGAGACTGAACCTCAGGTTTTGTGATGTTAGGCAAGCACTCTAACAAAGTGAATTAACATTCCCAGTCCCAAAGGTATCAATTTTACTTCCTCTTAACTCCAAAGCTTTTATCTATAGATTTTTTTATATTTTCCATAATTATGACTTGTGGTTTCTAACAATGATTCTGTTATCTGAACAAAATTGTCAATGCATTTATATTATCTGACTGACTCATTTTTCCTTCATAAATCCTTAAAGTCAAATAAAATAATTACTATATGTCAATAAATAAAGCCCAACATAGGACAGTTTCTCCACATCTATGAGGGATATTCTAAGATTCCTAATAGATGCCTTCACATTATCGTGACAATATACCTGAGATAGTCAACTTATAAGAAAGGAGTTCAATTTGGCTCTTGGTCTGGGAGATTTCAGTCCATGGTCACTTGGCCTTATTTTAGGCCTTTATCATCATGGCCAGGGAACACAATGGGAGGCCTGTTTACCTCATAAAGGGCAAAAAGGAAAGAGAGCAGGGCTTGAGTCCCAGCATCCCCTTCAAGGGCATGACATAACTTCCTCCCACTAGTCTCTGCTTCTTAAAGGTTTAGGATCTTCCACTGGCATCACAGGCTGAGACCAAGCCTTCAGCCCATGCATGTGGTTTTGAGGAATACTCAAGATCCAATCAACAGCATCATTATAAAGCAAAATCCGTAAATTAAACATATAAAGTGATTAGCAATAACAATGACAAGATAATTACAACAGCTTGCTATAATACATTATTTGAAAGTTATTCTGGGAATTTTTATTTAGTATCTTTCTGACTGTAGATTAGCACAGATAACAAAGCACAGAAAACAAGACTGCTACTGAAATCATAAATAGATTGCTTTGCTTTTGGGGGTGGTTTGAATGAGACTGGTCCTCATAGGCCAATATATTGAATATATACACACTTGGTCCCAGGTGTAGGATTAGGAGGTGTGGCATTGTTGGAGGAGGTGTGTCACTGGGGATGGGCCTTGAGTTTTCAAAAGCCCAAGCCAGGCCCAGTCTGTGTCTGTCTCTCTCTCAGCTTCCTGCTTGTGGACCAAATGTAAGCTCTCAGCTATTGCTCCAGTGTCACGCCTGCCTGCCTGCCGCCATGCTTCCTGACATGTTGTTTATTACTCTCTCTGAATCTATAAGCAAGCCCCCAATTAAATACTTTCTTTTATAAGTTGCCTTGGTCATGGTATCTCTTCACAGCAATAGCAAAGTAACTAAGACAGCAGTTTTGGTTTAACAAAAACAAACCAGAAAGGATCTTAAATGCGTTTATTTAAAAAAAAAATACATTTTAGGGGTTGGCAAGATTGCTCAGTGGAGCCTGACAAATTATAAAGTATAATTCATAAATTAAACATATAAAGTGATCAGCAATAATAATGACAAGATAATTATAACAGTATGATATAATATATTATTTGAAAGTTATTCTGGAACATTTTATTTAGTATCTTCGGACTGCAGAGTTCCATCCCTGGAACCCACATGGTAGGAGAGATCCAAGTCCTGAAATTATCCTCCTACCTCTACACATGGGTCCACATCCTCCCTCCTCAATACAAAAAATAAAAATAAAAGAGAAAGAAAGAAAGAAAGAAAGAAAGAAAGAAAGAAAGAAAGAAAGAAAAAAGGCCCCACTTTAAAAAATATTGTGCATATAGGTATTCTGCCTCCCTGTTGATGCACCACATGTATATAGTACCCTGAGCAGGCAGAAGATGTTGAATCTCCTGGAACTAAAGTTACAGATGTTTGTGAGCCTCTATGTGGGTATCAGGAGTCAAACTCAGTCCTTATGAAAGAGGAGCCAGTGCTCTTAACCATTGAGCCATCTCTCTAGCATCCAAAACCCCACATTTTAACTAAAATGAAAACACAAACAAAAAAAATTTTAAGTCAAAAATGAGACGCTCAAATTTCACACCCAATTCTGAATAACTTCCAGCATGCAATTGAAGGGAAAATTTGATAGTATCTTTCTGGTCTTGTTCAATTATTGAGACACTTTGAGAAAGATAATATAAAGAACTTTGGAATTTAGATTAAATTAGATTAAAATCTGGAATTTAAAAAAAAGTGTACACTGTACACCACACCTCAGAAGTCTTTTATTAGTCCACGTTTGTTGCAACCTTTTGTCTATGTCTTTTATCTGAGTGCTTGTTATAGTGATGGTTTTAAGACAGGATCTCATATAGCCCAGGCTGGCCTTGAACTCCTTACCTTCTTGCCTCCACTCCCTGGGTGCTGGGATTAAAGGCCTGCACTGTCATACCTAGATATTATCCATTTTAAAAGTGTGCAATCTGGAATACAGTAAATAACCTCTATAACATTTGGTAAAATATTAGGGACATTAACTCCTGTTGTGTGCTTTCCTAATATTTCCTGAATTATTCTGCACTCAATTTGTGTAGGAAAATATGATTATACATAACAGAAGAATTTTCTTGATTTCCATTTGAAACAGTAAGAAAATAAGGCTTAACAACAGAAACTGCAGTACTCATGTGGTTTACTCATACTTCCTCAACATATAATTTGGTGTAAAACTACTAGTGGTGGTAAGTGAAGGCAAGTAACAGAGTATTCATTTCTTTTCATTGTATTGTCAATCTGAAATGGAAAATGCTGGCTATCCGATTAGGTTATTTTTGAATTAAAACAGAATACTGAGTTAATGTGCTCCTAAACTGAAGTTCTGTGTCACAGACATCAAAGCCTACACATGGTGTCCCACAAGCACTACCTTTTCTGAAAAGATACATCAAGCTCTAGGGAGCCAGGGTATCCTAAAACAGATACCCTATGGTTTAGGTTACTTGCTTTCTTCATTATTCATGCCAGGACTTCTGTTACAAAAGAAAGGTGCATTTGAAGAGCTTAAAGTAGCAAGAGAAGAAGGCCCCCATCTGGCTTTTAACTGTTTTAGGAAGGACAGGGGCAAAGGAAGCACCATTTTTATACATGACTTTTGTGGGTTTAGCATTTATACTAGGTACTTTATCCACCACTCCATATAATTCGTGTTTTCTATATCTTGTCATTCCTATCCTCGAGACAAATTTTCAGGGAATTCCCACTACCAAATTACACCTGGACCCAACATTAGATTAGTTCTAAACTCTGTCCTATGTGTCAGGGATTAGTTGGCTTTTCAATTGAAAGACATATCTTTTTTCCTATATTTTAATGGATTCATGAAAATATCTCCATAAAGATTTATAAAAACTAATTAGGAAAATTAATCCCATACCTCGTAAGAGACACACCACAAGCTAGCTACCTCTCTCACAAGTGAATCTAAGCTAAAAAGCCAACACAAACTAAAAAGTTATGTGTAAGATATACACTGTCACTAACCTACCAAATTTTTCTGTTGGTTAGACAGTGGAAACAATCTTCTCACAGGATATCTGTTGTAGTTACCACAAGCTCACTGCTGTTTAGAAATGACTGACATATGCATGTAGTTTTAGGATTCAGTTTTATCAAAAGCTGGAAAATTAATTCACACCTCTTTCTATGCAATCCTTGTGTTTTAGAGATCAAACAAAAGCCACTGCAAAGATTCACTGCCATGTCATTTCTAGTCTACTCTCAACTCAGAAATCCATTCATCTACTTTTGGGAGAAGATCTAGTTCCAAGACAGGTCTGTTACGTTAAATTCTAACAATTGTGAAGCAAATACTTAGCAAAAAGAACAGTTCTAAGTTTTAAAGTTCAGACAAAAACCAGAACTCAAATCATAATCATAAGTGTACTGATTTTTAGGCACAGAAATGAAAGATTCCAGCAAGTAAACTATTCACTTATTTCCTTTGTCTGTGAATCACCTTTGTAACAAATCTTGGCTGAACATATTAATAATGGCTATTATAATATATTATATAATATTTCGTTTTATCAATAAGAAGTGTTAGCTGATCTCTCATCAGTTAAACAGAGGTACTTCCCATCCTTATAGGTATTTTAAATACACACATCCCTCAAAAGCTACAACATGCAATTTTCCACACAGCACCTGTTTTCTTCCAAGAGAGAAACAGAAGCAATGGTGTGGAAAACTTCAATTTATAAAACATGTAGCCTTCTGCGAGCATAAGATGGTATTACCAAAAGTGAATTATGCTATTTTTTGCTACTGCTAGTAAGACAAACAAAAATTTAAATGTTTACCAATTTTCATTAATGGTGTCAAAGATGCCTCCTTACCACAAGAAAACATTAGAGCAGACATTTAGTGAAATCTACAAATGTGCACCCATGAAAGAAGAGGTAGTATCTCTTTTCTTCACTGACATGGTATTCCTTTATCATATGAGAGGCTGTTAAACAGTCTCAAGTGACTTTGAAGCTGTTTAAAATAAAAACCCTATGAAGTTTAGGCTTTCAAGACTACTAACCAATAATCCATAGTCAGAATACCTATGACTCAAATACACACATTCATTTCCAACACAGAAAACTTAGTAGTGGCTAGAGATAGACACTCTTTTAAGAAATAATGAAAAGTTCAGATTTCACAGTAGTATATAAAGTGCTTGCCGAGTGGTGGCACAGTCATCAACCACTCCTGGAAAAAAGCACTGCTCCTGCCCAGAGCCTGGCCCCGCTCCCGTGCGCTGCTCTCCTTCTTAGCCATCTCAGTTTGTATCTTAAATTGCATGGCTATATTTCACTTTTGTTTTCATCCTTGAGTCCACACTGCCTTAGCTTCACTTCTGTTGCTGTGATAAACATTTAACTAATTATCAATTTTTACAGACTATCATTCTGGAAAACTCAAACATCACCTTCAAAGTACAAAGCCGAGCACTGAATGCAGGCCTGCTCTTGCTTGCATTCAGACCACTCTCTCCATTCTCATACAGTTCAGCAGCGCTGTCCACAGTGGGCTGGGTTTTCCCACATCAGTGAACTGAAGACAATCCCCTAAAGACACGCCCACAGGCCAACCAAAGGTGACAACCCTCACTAAGACTCTTCCCAGGTGAAATCTCGGTTGTGTCAAGTCGACAACTAAAGCTAACCATCATGCCCACAATACTCTAAAACATGTTTAGGGCTCCATGGGCATTTAGATAAGTACCAAAAAAGCACTTAGGGTATAGTTCAGTTATAGTTAGAGAATCTTACCTAGCATGTGAAAGGGTCTGGGTTCAATCCCTAGCAAAGCAGAAATAAGAAAGGAAAGATGGATACTCACAGGCAAGAATGACTGACGGCAATAAAGGTCATGAACACCATACCCAATCATCATGGCCAGACTCTGTTCCGAGAATTTCATAGGCATTAACACATTGACTACTGCTATACTTGGGGGTCACAACAGTGTGAGAACTGGATTAAAGGGTCGCAGCATTAGGAAGGCTGAGAACCACTGGTCTAGGTTGTGAACTTCTAAAATGAACATCTAAAAGTACCCCAGTTATAAAAACTGATGAAGCCATTCTTTAAGAGATTCCTCTGGACAGTATGCGATGTCTGGGTTGTTTTCATAACAAACTATATACTGCTTCTGGGAGTATTTGGAATTGACTTCCGTCAGAGTTTTGCCTAGCATGTGTAACTCAGTAAAAAGCCCCATAGCTTACATCCAATTGACTTTGTCTTTTCTTCAAGGCAGCCACAGTGAAACTGTAATACCATGCACCTCATGATTATTTGCCACAGTACTCAGACAGCAGCAGTAAGTTCTGCAGTGAAGAAGCAAGCAAACTACTTCCATCTCCTTAATAAGGAATGTGCATTATAAGCCACATACACTGCCACTGCTAAAAGGGCAAGGAAAATTCCAGCAAGTAACTGACAAGCAGAGTAGAACTGATTGAGTTATTCTGCTGAAGAAACTTGAAGACTCACAGGTACAAGTTGGAAAGAGAAATGTTTTAAGTCTCAAGACTGTTTTATAACAATTGGCATTGCTCTGAGTAGCAGTGACATCAGCAGCTGCCTTACTGAAGAAACATACTTTTAAATTAGAGACAGCAAGGTCACTGAAAAAACCACTCAAATCAAAAATATTCTTTTAGGGCATAACCGCTGCTGATATTTGTCATGCCAACACTCATAGATTTACAGCCAGTAAGTAGCACTATATTAAATTATGAAGGATTACAAATGTATTACATGTACTTGACAGACATGAAAAGCACATCTGTAGGTACTTTAAACATAACAACATATGGCCACAACTGTGGGGCTGCTTTCAGAAAAAAACACAGGGTAGTTGTTGAGATGGCTCAGTGATTAAGAGCACTGACTGTTCTTGCAGAGGACGTGGGTTCAATTCCCAGCACCCACACAGTGGCTCACAACTAACTCCCTGTAACTCTAGTTCCAGGGGTCTGACACTTTCTTCTGTCTTCCACAAGCACTGCAAGTATGTGGTGCACAAATATACAAGCAGGCAAAGCACTTATATATACAAAATAAAAATAAGTAAAAAATTTTAAAAAGAAATTTAATGTCTGTGAATCAAAGTACCAAACACTTCTACAGAGAGATATAGAGATACTTTTAGGCTCCTGGGTCAAATACCGGGGTGGGGAGCTTGCACACGCACATATCAAGTCACTGGTTTATAAACATTAGGACTTCTTGGAATACTGGCAGGGAAAAAAAATTGAAGTAGCAAGAAAAGAACTGCCAGAATTTGACCCAAAAAAATGACAGCTGGCGTTAAATCTGCAACAATAAAGGCCCTTTTTCTAGGCAGTAACTGGCTTCAGAGCACTGAAGTTGCTTTAATAAAGCACAGAGCAACAGCTGGAAATGATACTACAAATGAGACATATAAATTATAGCAGACGCTGCTTAAAAATGAAATTTCTGTACCACAGTTTATTTATCCATTCTTCAGTTGAAGGGCATCTAGGTTGTTTCCAGGTTCTGGCTATTACAAATAATGCTGATATGAACATAGCTGAGCAAGTGCCCTTGTGGTATGATTGAGCATTCCTTGGGTATATGCCCAAGAGTGGTATAGCTGGATCTTGGGGGAGATTGATTCCCAATTTTCTAAGAAAGCGCCATATTAATTTCCACAGTGGCTGTACCAGCTTGCATTCCCACCAGCAGTGGAATACTACTCAGCAGAGAAAAACAATGACATCATGAGGTTTGCAGGCAAATGGATGGATCTAGAAAAAAATCATCCTGAGTGAGGTAACCCAGACTCAGAAAGACAAACATGGTATGTACCCACTCATAGGAGAATACTAGTTGTGGAACAAGGATGTCTGGACGGCTACTCACAACACCAGGGAGGCTACCTGGAAAACAGGACCCCAAGAAGGACATGGGGATCACCCAATGACGGAGAAATGGATGAGATATACATGAACAGTCTGGACGTGAGTGGGGGTAATGAGGGGCGAGGGGCGAGGGAAAGAGAACTTGGGGGAGCAGGAGTTCCCAACTGGATCAAAAACAGAGAGGGAACACAAGGAATGTTCATGGTAAATGAAGACCACATGACAATAGGAAGAAGCAAAGTGCTAGAGAGGCCCACAGAAATCCACAAAGATGCCCCCACAATAGACTGCTGGCAATAGTCGAGAAATGGCCCAATCTGACCTACCCTGGTGATAGGATGGCCAAACACCCTAATTGTCATGCTAGAAACCCCATCCAGTGACTGAGGGAACTAGATGCAGATATCCACGGTCAGGCCCCGGGTGGAGCCCTGGGAGTCCAATCATCGAGAAGGAGGAGGGTTTATGTGAGCAAGAGTTGTTGGGACCAGGGATGGATGGAATACAGGGACAAGTGGCCAAACGAATGGAAACACATGAACTGTGAACCAATGGCTGAGGGGCCCCCAACTGGATCAGGCCCTCTGAATGGGTGAGACAGTTGATTGGCTTGATCTGTTTGGGAGGCATCCAGGCAGTTGGACCGGGTCCTGTGCTCAGTGCATGAATTGGCTGTTTGAAACCTGGGGCTTAGTAGAGACGCTTGGCTCAGCCTGGGAGGAGGGGACTAGACCTGCCTGGGCTGAGTCCACCAGGTTGATCTCAATCCTCGGGGGAGTCTTTGCCCTGGAGGAGATGGAAATGGGGGGTGGGCCGGGGGAGGGGGGTGAGGCGGGAGGGGAGAGAACGGGGGAATCTATGGCTGATATGTAAAGTTGAATTATATTGTAAAATAAAAGAAAATAAATTCAAAAAAATGAAATTTCTGATATATAACAAAAATTAATATAAAGGCTTACTTTAAAAAGCTATGCAGAAAGGCTGGGTAGATGTCACAGTAGGTAAATACTTGCCATGTAAGTGTGAATCCACATAGAAGCCAGGTGGGTGTAGGGCCTGTAATCCCAGTGCACAGGAGGTAGATACAAGGAATTTCCAGAACAAACTGGCTAGCCAGACCAGTTGAATTAGTAAACTCTTGGTTCAGTGAGAGACCCTGCCTAATAAGGTGAAAAGTGAATGAAAGACACCTGATTGCCAATCTTGGACCTCTACATGCAGACACATACATGTATCCCTACACACACATGTACTCATACGTTCAGACATGCACATACACAAGCACACA
This sequence comes from Peromyscus attwateri, assembly GCA_902168425.1. Classification (NCBI taxonomy): domain Eukaryota; kingdom Metazoa; phylum Chordata; class Mammalia; order Rodentia; family Cricetidae; genus Peromyscus; species Peromyscus attwateri. The sequence continues at coordinate 6,315 of CABHPP010125313.1, read as the reverse complement.
AACCATTCACATACATAAGCAAAAGTAAAATAAAATAAAAACCAAAAAAAAATAAAAATAAAGGTACATAGAAAATACTTCCATGAGGGGCTGGAGAGATGACTCAGTGGTTAAAAGAGTGCTTGCTGCTCATGCAGAGGACCTGAGTTCAGTTTCCAGCACCCACAACTGCCTGCAACTTAAACTCCAGGAGATCCAATGACTTCTTCTAGCCTCTGTGGGCATATGCACATATTTGGATTACAAACACACAGACATAAGCAAGCAAAACAACAACAACAAAATATCTACCTTTTATTGATCATGGGCAAGTTATTTTATTTCTTTGGGCCTCAGTTTTTTCATTCATGTGTCAGCAAAACTAATATTTACTTTATAAAGCTGCTATAAATATTAGAAGGAATAATGTATTTTGACCACATGGCATAAATAAAATTACTTCTAATGCCTGTATATTTGGTTTTCTTCCACAGGTAGTACAATTAGAATCATACAGTTATTTTGATGTCAGAGCTATGTTTCTAAAACTTATTTTTAATTTCAAAACAAACACCCAATTTTAAGAATGATATCCAAGATTATTTTTCTAAAAGGAATATATATATATATATATATATATATATATATATATATATATATAAAATGAGTCATTGGTGAATTGTTCTACTGGGTAGAAACCATCTGAGTTCAAGTTTCTGTTTCCAAGTACCAGACAGAAACGTGCCAAGGGACTGAAGTGATGACTTGGCACACACTACATAAGTGCTCGACCAACAGGCTACATCCCCAGCTGCCAAAGAGACTGACTTGTGTTTTGTTTTATACAGTCTCAGAATGTAGCCAAGGCTAGCCTTAAACATATGACCATTCTGTTTCTACCTCTCGGAAGTTGAGATTACAGGGCTCTGCTACCACAGACAGCTGATAACATTATAAAAGATCCTTTTTAAAAGTTGTATTACGTCTTTATTTATTCTGTGTACATGTGTGTTTTGTTGTGTGGGTGCTTCTGCCACAGTGCACACATGGAGATCAAAGAAGAACCTGGAGGAGTTGGTTCTCTCTTGATAGTACGTGCATGCTGGGGACTGAAATAAGGGGACCAGGCCTGGTGGCAAACACTTTTATCTACTGAGCTATCTTCCTAGCTTCATGTTATTTCATTGCTTCCCCTCCGCATCTAGTAGTGGGAATTGAACCCAGAGTTCAGGCATCCTCTGCAAGTCTTTACACTCAAATATCAGTTTTAAAAATAACTTCCTGAAGAAGCTGTGAGTGTAATCATAATGGAAAATTAGACCATTACTAGGAAAAGTGTGATGAATCTTGCCTCCCCCTCACTACAGGCCAGGCTGATGAAACTTCTCCCTCAGTCTCCAAAGTGGTGGGATTACAGGGATAGATGTGTGGCATTTTGAATGAGAAATGCCTCACTACGAGCTGACTCTGTTGCCTGCTTTGAGGACCCTTTCCTCCTTCTGGGTGGCCTCATTCAGCCTTAATAGGAGAGGAGGTGCCTAGTCTCACCACAACATGATATACCATGGCTGACTGATATCTATGGGAGGCTTGCCCTTTTCTAAAGAGAAACAGAGGAGACAGAGTGGGGGTGGGGGGGGGGGGGGGGGGGGGGGTTGTAGGAAGGGAAATGGGACTCGGAGGAGAGGAGAGAGGGGAAACTGAGGTTGGGTGTAAAAACAAAAAAATAAATACAACAACAACCAAGACACAGTTGTCCTGTAGAAATAATTTTTTAAAATAGGCTACATTGAAAAAAAAAGGAAAAATCTTTTAAAAAAATCTTACTTTTCAAAACATAAAACAAAACTAACTTAAATACCAACTATGGAAAGGCAGAATCTTCCACAACTTGAACTGTCAGATTCAAGACAAACTTGAGCATTCAGAAGGATCTACCTATTGCATTCATTTCCTGTTACAAGTATTAGTTCAGTATGAACAGGGGCAGAGTTAGAACTGAGAGACACACTGACTAAACGATTTCTGCATCAGCTCTACTTCTTTGTTTCAGATAATGTGAGGAAAATATAAAACTATTTACCACAATGATGACTGTAGGAATCCAGGACTCTTTATTTACTGTCCATAGGCACAGTCATTTGTTCTCCATTTCTTTAGCCTGGACTAAAACAAACTATATGAAATAATGACTTGAGTCTCTAAGAAGGGATCCATTTTTTACCCTAAGTTTGGTTCTTACCTAAATGTATTTGTTTCCTAAACAAATATTTAAGGCTTTTTCTCCACTACAACTAGTGGGGAAATTTTTAAGCGAGGAGTCAGTGTAAGAGTAGGTTAGAAACTATCTCTGTGGAACGGGAGATATGGCTCAGCAATTAAGAGCACCTGTACTCTTGCAGAGGACCTGAGTTTGATTCATAGCACTTACATAGTGACTCACAATCACCTGTAACTCCAGTTTTAGGGGATCTGATGGCCACTTCTAACCTACATAAGCATCAGGCACACATAAAATAAACATACATACTTACAGGCAAAACACTCCATATGTTAAAAAAATAAAAAATAAAAAACCAACGAGAAAACCCAAAACAAAACAACTCTTAAGAAGCTACCTTTGTGGAGTGAGACAACAAAAAAAGACTACTCCAAGGAGAAAACCAGTGGAAGAACATTAGAAATCACGATGGTGACAGGCATGAAAAGTGTGTGAAACTGAAGAGCAAAAAAGAAGATAGAAACAAGCAGAAGGATGAAAAACTATCGATTCAGAACCTGGAGAATAAAGTCAGCAACATGGTTAAGAAAAGAAACATGAAACTGAGATTTGGGGTTAAAAAGAAATGGAAATCCTGGAGATGAAATGATGAATGAAACAGACAGACAAACAAAACCACAGTGAAAGAGCACCAATAGACCAGCAAAACAAAAGAGAGCACGTCAAGAATGGGGACAAAGTCGAGGAAATGCTCCATTCCAACATCCACAAGGAGAAGGACTCAGACAGAATGCACATCATCACCTCAAAAGACACGAGAAGCCCTTTAACAAGGCTCAGAGCCCTTCACAGCAAAAGCTCTGAACAAACTAGGAATAGAAGAAACATACCTCAGCACAGTAAAGGCTACAGTTAGGACAATCTATAGTCAGCACTATATTAAATGGAGAAGAACTAAACATTTTCTTTGCTATCAGAAAAAGACAAGACTTTCTATTCTTCACTCTTGAAATCTTAGCTAGGGCAATAAAGCAAGAGAATTAAAAAAATATAGAGATACAAACAGGAAAGGAGTAAGTCAAATTATTTATTTCACACAATATGATCCTATTGTTAAAGGACTATCAGAAGACTTAGATTTTAAAAACACTTTCAGCAAAATACCAGAATACAATTATTAATATGCAAACAATCAGTAACAAAATCAGTAACTTTTCTATATATCAAATGTACCTGCTAAGAAAAAAATTAGGGAAAAACAATCCTATTCACAATAACTACACACACACACACCCCTTAAATAAGGAAGTGAAATGCTTCAGAGACTGAAGACACTTGAAGATATTCATGGAAAGGCAACATCAATACAGTAAGAATGGTTACATCGCCAAAAAATAAAAAATAAAAAAAACAAAAAACAAACAAACAAAACCTATAGATCCAATGTAATCCCCCTCAAAATTTAAAGAACCAGAAAAAAAATACTAAATACCTTACAGAAAAGTTGGGATATAGTTCAGTTGGTGTGTTTAATTTCCCAAAACGGCATAGAAGCAGGCAGGAAAATCAAAAGTTCAAGGCCATCCTCAGGTACACAGTGAGTATGTCTAAGGCCACCCTGCTCTACAAGAGAATCTATCTCAAAAACAAACAACAAAAACTAGCCTCCAGAAAAAGGCCTCTCCATCACAGAGATGACAGCTCCTGAGTACTAATATCCCTGAAGGCCTTCTAGGTGCTGGGGATGCAGTGTTAAAGCACTTGGCATATGCAAAGCCCTGGGTTTAATCCAAGCACTAAACCAACAACCTTCTAGGGGAACAAGATGTGGAGGTAGAAGGTAATATGATCATCTTATGTCTTTACAGGCCCAGGCCAATGTTTGCATCTCAGATTCTAAACACAGCTTAAACTGTAAAAAAGGAGACTCTTCTACAGTCATACTTCTGGATGTGTACTCTCCTTTTCCTAAATGACTACCAACTTTGTTTTTAAATCTGTTTTAAAAGCACCTCAGGGACAGATGTGGTGGCCCCTTTAATCCCAGCACTCAGGAGGCAAAAGATTATTAGGGTTCAAGGCCATCCTTGGTTAACATAGTGAGTTCCAGACTAGCCCGGACTATGTAATGGCAGAGCTCCTATCTCAAAAAAACAAAACAACAGCAAAAATCCCAGAGTTGGAGAGATGGCTCAACAGTTAGGAATGTGTACTACTCATTCGAACGACCTGAATTCAGTTTCTAGAATCTATATCAGATGGCTCACAACCCTCACAACTCCAGCTCCAGGGGGATCCAATGCCTCCAACTCGAAGGGCACTAGCACTCATGCACTTACACACAAACACACACATACATGTAATCTGAAAAAATAAAAATAAATCCTAAAAAGTCATTAAAATTAACTTCGCTTCAAAACATAGCCAAGTAAATAAAATAAAAAAAAATAGCTTACAGATTAAATATACAAAGGACATTTTTGTACAGTTGCATGTGTTTTAAGCTACATGTTACGAGAGTAAACATTTTTATAAATTTTTGGAGTTGAGACTAGTGACTCACATCTGTTACCCTTGCCTCTTGGCAGTGAAAGCTGGAGGACTGCTGTAAGTCTGAAGTTACTCAGGGCTACACGGGTTCTAGGCTGTCTGAGATGCAAAGCGAGACTTGTTCAAACACAGAAAACAGGGGCTGGAGATTGCTCAGTGGTTAAGAGCATGCACTGTTCTTCCAGATAACTGGAGTTTCGTTCCCAGCACCAACACTGAGTATCTCACAATCACCTGCAACTCCAGCTCCAGGGGGATCCATCCTCCTCTTCAGGTCTCTGAGGGCAGCTATACACACGTGGTAACAGCCAAACACATACACGAATACAAATTCAAATGTTTTCAAAATTAGCTAAGTCAGTAAAGTTCTTGCTACACAACCAAAAGTAAGTGAGGAAAATAAAAGTAACTTTAAAAAGTTTGCAATGTGAAGCCAGGCTGTGGTGGCACACGCCTTTAATCCCAGCACTCGGGAGGCAGAGCCAGGCAGATCTCTGTGAGTTCGAGGACAGCCTGGTCTACAGAGTGAGATCTAGCACAGGATCCAAAACTACACAGAGAAACCCTGTCTCGAAAAAAAAAAAAAAAAAAAAAAAAAAAAAAAAGAAAAGGAAAGAAAAAAGAAAAAAAAGAAGTTTACAATGTGAAGCTAGAGGGTTAGAGCACTTGTTGCACTTGCAGAGGATCCCAAGCACCTACATGGTGGCTCACAATCATCTGTACTCCAGTTCCAGGATATCTGACCCCCTTTCTGACTCTGTAGGCAACAGGCATGTATGTGGTATATACACACATACAAGCAAGCAAAACATTTATACATAGAAATTAAAAATTAAATGTTTTTTAATGTATAATTCAATCTTGAAGAAGAATAGAATAGCCAAAGTGTACAGTGTTTATAAAGTCTACAGCAGTGCAGTAGCCTAGGCCTTCACATTCACTAGTCACTGTTAGAATCCAGAAAAGCAGGAACCTTGCCTCTGCCTCTGAAACATTTATGAAGGAACTTTCACTGTACCTCACGGGGATGAACACTCCTCAGTGCCTCTGTCATCCGTCTTTGACACTGGGGCCTGAACACTCCTTGGAGCATTAGTCATGCTATTTTTCATGGCATTAGTACCTAATAAATCTCTTATCCAAAAGATAATTCACTTCAGCATCCCTTTGAGCTGCAAACCCTAAACCTTTCATTCACTGCTCCCCCAAACCAACTTTCAGCTCTGCAAGCTCCAATCATATAGAGTACCCTTTTTAGGTACATCAACTTTTATCCTTCTTGATGATGATGATGATGATGATGATGATGATGGTGTGAGTGTGGGGGAGCACACACATGTACCTTGGTGCTCATGTGGAGATCTGAGGACAGCTTTGTGGATTCAGTTCTCTCCTACTTTTATGTGAGTTCCCAGGCTTGAACTCAAGTCACCTGGTTTGTAAGGCAAGCACTTTTGCTTACTGAACCATCTCTCCAGCCCCTATTTTTATCTTTTAAATTGTATTTTGACTGTAGCTTTTAAGAATGTTTGGATATATAAATACTAGCCATTGTTGTTCACAGG